>JACEGR010003727.1:0-99570 GCA_014170235.1 Listronotus bonariensis
TATATATATATATATATATATATATATATATATATATATATATATATATATATATATATATATATATATATATATATATATAGATATATATATATATATATATATATATATATATATATATATATATATATATATATATATATATATATATATATATATATAAATATATAAATATAAGCAATATAGCTTAAAAACCAAAATAGGATCATAGCACTTTTATGATATTTCTACATTTTTACATGCAGTATTTTAAAACGAATCCTAAGGATGTAAACACTAAGACACTTTACTTCATTATCTTTCCAAAAACAAAATTTTTTATGTAGGTAAATGATATTTTTGATACTAAATAGCGTACGTCGCAATTTATAGTGGTTGCCATATAAACAGAAACTAATAAACTAATAGAAAATGTTGTAAAACCATAGCTTGTGTTCCGTTGAAACTTTAAGAAATAAAAACATTAGTTTGTGTTTAACAAAAAGTATTTCCTACATTGCTATATTATTTTGGATTAAATTTGGTAATAATAATAAAAAGTATTCTGGTACCAAATTTACCCTAAAATTATTAATATCGTAGGACATACAAAACACAAAAATATGTTTTGTTTATTAACGAAACACAAGCAATTGTTTTACAACATATTCTTAAGTTTCTGGCAACTACGATAAATTGCGACGTATCCATTCAGTATCAAAGAGATCATTCACCACATAATAAATGTTGTTTTTCAAAAGAAAATGAAGTAAATTGTCTTGGTGTTTGTATATCGTTGGATTCGCTTTAAAACTCCGCATTTAGAAATAATATGAAAGTAATATGGTCCTATTTTGGTTATTTTGAATTAGAATAAGAACTCAAAAGTAAAGTTTATAGCCCTCTAGTTAGAAAGTTTAAAATGATAAAATTGATTTCGTATTTTTCTGAAGGTAAGGTAACGTTATGAGGAGTGATTTTAGAGTGATTATGGCACATTGGATAAAAAATTTAAATTTGATTTAAAAATAAGATTTGACTATAATTTGTTTTAAAAATATTGTATTCCGACTAAAAATGATCTAAAGAATCAAAAAACAAAAATATACAGGGTGTCCCATTTAAAAATAAAAAATTCCAGTCATTTCCGGTAAAACCAGAAGTCGCAAAAGCTTAACCTATACGGTAAAAATGACTTTTTGTTAGTCTAACAACCCTACCAAATTTCGTCCGTATCGATTAAAAAATAAAAAAATGGCAGCCGGAAAGTGATCTCGTGGGCGCCCGGTATACAACGTGTCCAAGATAAGGAGGGCCAGTATGGGCATCTTGGAGATGGTAAGAGATACGAAGTCGGTACAACAACAAAGTTGAGGTTTTATGTGCCTGATAATATGCCGTTTAGAAAGTTTTAAAATTCCTAGTATTTCCGGAGATATCCCGAAAAAACATATAAGAGTTGAGTTCATAATTCATTCATTTTTAATTAGTAACATTTCCCTTTTTTTACTTAGTTTAATTGGAATCATTGTTTAAATTATTATAGGGGTAAACTTAGTAGTTAAATTATTTTCTACTGTTAATTGTTAGTTTTTGTTAATTATTTAAATCATTTAGTTTGTTTCTTTAAATTTACCATATTTATAGAACAATTAATTTCTCGTTAAATGTTTTTAAAAACTTTAAAAAATTAAAACCGAAATATTTTTAATGGTTAGTGTCTAAAATTATTTATTAAATAGTTATTATAAAAATGCGCTTTTAAAATTATTAGATTTAAAACATTTATTGTACTAATAAGATAAAAAGAAAAGTCATTGTCAATAAAACAAATTTAATTGTCTAGGGCAAAATGACATTATAAAGGTAATTTAAAAATAATTCTGGTCCAAAACTAAGTGTTTTTTTTATTAAAAGTATATCTTGTTATACATCCTTATAAAGCTTATAAAAGGTCTGTTTAAAAATTTCATAGCCAACTATGGTTTCTATTTAAAAAAATGCAAGTTTATGTCGTAGCTTAAAAACAAAGCATTGTATTAAATATCGGATTTTACCTTTTAATTAAGAAAATAAATGTCTACAAGTTTCCTATTTGAACTTTTTTCTTATTTCGGGTAAAAGGATTTTTGGAAAAAACGGTTTTTTTTTTTTAATATATAGCCATGGCTTTTTGGAAAAAACAAAAATAATTTAAATGAAGCTCTACAAACAGCAATTTTTTCCCAATTTAACCGTCTTTGTAGCTGCAGCGGTTTCTGAGATCCCTTTAGACAAAATAAAGAAATATGAAAATGTGAGCCCTTAATACTAATATTTAGAGGTCTTTTCCTTTAATTTAGATTTTTTTAGTTGTACTTTTATTTTTGCGTCAAAGCTCCTAACTATCGAGTTACAAAAGAATGCTGTGCACATATAATCTTTAGAGAATTAAGAATTGCCTACAAGAAACGCATTATTAAAACTTTCGAAACCGTTTTGAAAATAATCTAGGCTTTAAATATGATATACTTTTATGATTGACGCCTTTTTTATTTTGGAATTTTGTAACTCAACGAGAAAAAGAATATATGGAAAAACAACATAGACTCTTAAAAGGGGAATTTATTGCTTTTACAAAAAGGGTCTCGTTACCGCTTTTATATAAAATCCGTTCTTTTAAAGGGATTATTTACAATTTGGAGGAGAAGAAAAATATCTTACTGTTTTCTTCAATTTTTGAGCCGAGATTTTTCACTCATTGGGACAAATTGATAAGTTAAATCATTAAAAACCATAATTTTATTAATTTTATTACTTAACATATCATTTTCTTATTATATTTAAACCTACTCTAGGTTAATAGCTATTTGTTATACGAAAACGTAGATTTAATGTCTTAGAGTACAGTAAATCTACGTTTTCGTATAACAAATAGCTATTAACCTAGAGTAGATTTAAATATAATAAGAAAATTAGATATGTTAAGTAATAAAATTAATAAAATTGTGGTTTTCGATGATTTAACTTATCAATTTCTTTCAATGAGTGAAAAATCTTGGTCTCAAATGAAGAAAACAGTAAGATATTTTCTCATTCCCCCTAAATTGTAAGTAACCTTAATAAAGAACGATTTTATATAAAAACAGTACGAAACCCTTTTTGTAAGAGCAATTACATTTCGCTTTAAGAATCTGTTTTCGTGATTTTTTTCTGACGACACAGTTAAAATTTATTTACTCAACCAATGGTACATTAAAGTATGACATTCGAAGAATGTTTCATCAAATTTTACAAAAAAATATTAAAAAATACGGCAATGGCAGCAATTGTTCGGACGTGTCTCGAAAAAGTTGAATTGCGGTGCCCTCATAACTTGGTGCTGGATCATCCGAAATCAAAAAATCAAAGTTCATTCGTTAGATAATAGTTTTCCCCAGGTAACGCTGTCGAGTTTGAGTTTTTTCCAAATTTTTTTCATTTTTTCGAACACTTTGAAGTGAAAAACACAATTTTGTGGGAAAAAATCGGCTAATTTGTTATTGCAAAATCAAAATTATGAAAAAAAAAAACTCGACAGCGTTACCTCGTAAATGATGTACAGAAATAGTGTTTAAAATTTCAAAAGGATCGGTGCAGTAGTTTTGGAGTTATCAGGGCACCGACTTTGAAAACGTGAGTTTGTGAATTGAATACCTTACCCCCTCTAAACCAATGCGCTTAAAAAAACTCGACAGCGTTACCTCGTAAATGATGTACAGAAATAGAGTGTTTAAAAAATTTCAAAAGGATCGGTGCAGTAGTTTTGGAGTTATCAGGGGCACCGGACTTGAAAACGTGAGTTAAAATTAAATGTCTTGGAATTTTTCTTTAATAGAACATTTTTTTGTAGGCAATTTAATTCTCTAAAAAATTAAATGTACACATATAATTGTTTTTAAGTTAGGAGCTTTGACGCAAAAATGAAAGTACAAATAAAGAATCTAAATTAAAGGAGAGGGATCTCTAAATATTAATATTAAGAGCTCAAATTTTACTATATTTTCTTTTTGTCACCCCAAACAATGTGTTCGATATATTTTCAAAAAAGAAAAAAAAATCGATATATTTTTCAGAGAAAAATAAAAGCAGACTTTTTTGGCCAAGTCTAATATACATACATATATTGTTTAAACAAATACTTATATAACTCTTTCCCTTCCTCAAGGAGGTTTCTGAATTTCAAAAGTATAAAACCCAAAACTTTAAAAACAAATCATTTAAATCGACTAATTCATTTTTTTTAAGTGTAATATTTATCTCTTCAACAAGTACGCTTAGTTTAACATTAATATTCAAACGATTAACTCCCTCTAAAAAGGATTGCAGGACATAGATCCTCTGTAAAAGCATGTGATAAGCTGTTTCTAAAACCCTTTAAAACGGATTACTTCTCAAGAGACATCTGCTCAGAATTTTTGTTTATTCGATTATAAAATAAAATCAATACGAAATAAAAAAAAAATAGTTATTAGAGAATTATTGCAAGTTGCCTTATTAAGCTCGGGAATTAATAATACCGGACTTATTTAAATAGGGCTTGTACCCAATATTTAAAGTTATTGCAAATCATGTTGGCAGTACGATTAACCTAAAAAAGGGAGACATTTTTTTAATTGTTTTTGTTGTAGGTTTTTTTAAAACATAATTACAGAAATACATTTGAAAAAGCAAGGTTTTAAGTATTTTTACTTCTAAAAACATTTCGATTGTGATCGGCAACCGTTCGTTTAGACGAACAGTTCCGAAGTTAAAATAAGGCCAAAATAAGGCACGGCCTAATACCGACATAAATAAAGCCAGGCACTATACTTATTAAGGGAGTCCTTATCCTACCATGCATCTGCGTAAGCTCAGATGTCAAAATAAGGCCGGTATTATTAGTGCCTGGCCTTATTTCACTGTGCACAATCCTTTATTGCTCGAGCATGCAAAACAAATTCCATTGTAACTTTATTTAAGGTTCAAATTCTTTTCAGATTTTTGAGAAAATATTGTTTGGGGTGACAAAATAAAGAAATATGAAAATGTGAGCCCTTAATACTAATATTTAGAGGTCTTTTTCCTTTAATTTAGATTTTTAGTTGTACTTTTATTTTTGCGTCAAAGCTCCCTAACTATCGAGTTACAAAAGAATGCTGTGCACATATAATCTTTAGAGAATTAAGAATTGCCTACAAGAAACGCATTATTAAAACTTTCGAAACCGTTTTGAAAATAATCTAGGCTTTAAATATGATATACTTTTATGATTGACGCCTTTTTTATTTTGGAATTTTGTAACTCAACGAGAAAAAGAATATATGGAAAAACAACATAGACTCTTAAAAGGGGAATTTATTGCTTTTACAAAAAGGGTCTCGTTACCGCTTTTATATAAAATCCGTTCTTTTAAAGGGATTATTTACAATTTGGAGGAGAAGAAAAATATCTTACTGTTTTCTTTGTTTTTGAACCAAGTGTTTTTCACTTATTGAAAGAAATTGGATATGTTACATTATCGAAAATCCCACAATTTTATTAATTTTATTGCTTAACATATCTAATTTCATATTATATTTAAACCTATTACTAGGTTAATAGCCATTTGTTATACGAAAACGTAGATTTACTCACTCTCAAGACATTAAATCTACGTTTTTGTATAACAAATAGCTATTAACCTAGAGTGATTTCCAATATAATAAGAAAAAAATATTTTAAGTAATAAAATAATAAAATTATGGTTTTTAATGATTTAACTTATCAATTTGTCCCAATGAGTGAAAAATCTTGGCCTCAAAATTGAGAGAAAAACAGTAAAGTGACTTTTCTCATTAACTTAAATTCCTGAGCAACTACAATAAAAAACGAGTTTTGCTGTTAAAAACAGTAAGAAACCATTCTTGAAGAGCATTACATTTCCTTTAAGAATCGACATTCGAAGAATGTTTCATCAAGTTATAACAAAAATATATTAAAAAATGGCAATGGCAGCAATTGTTCGACGTGTCTGAGCTGAATTTGCCCTCATAACTTGGTGCTGGATCATCCGAAATCAAAAAATCAAAGTTCATTCGTTAGATAATAGTTTTCCCAGGTAACGCTGTCGAGTTTTTTTTTGTTTCCAAATTTTTTCATTTTTTAGAACACTTTGAAGTGAAAAACACAATTTTGTGGGAAAAAAATCGGCTAATTTGTTATTGCAAAATCAAAATTATGAAAAAAAAACTCGACAGCGTTACCTCGTAAATGATGTACAGAAATAGTGTTTAAAATTTCAAAAGGATCGGTGCAGTAGTTTTGGAGTTATCAGGGGCACCGACTTTGAAAACGTGAGTTGTGAATTGAATACCTTACTCCCCCTTAAACCCAATGCGCTTAAAAAAACTCGACAGCGTTACCTCGTAAATGATGTACAGAAATAGTGTTTAAAATTTCAAAAGGATCGGTGCAGTAGCCTTTGGAGTTATCAGGGGCAACTGAGCTTTGACGCAAAAATGAAGTACAAATAAAGAATCTAAATTAAAGGAGAGGGATCTCTAAATATTAATATTAAGAGCTCAAATTTTTACTATATTTTCTTTTTGTCACTCCAAACAATGTGTTCGATATATTTTTCAAAAAAGAAAAAAATCGATATATTTTTCAAGAAAAATAAAAGCAGACTTTTTGGCCAAGTCTAATATACATACATATATTGTTTAAACAATACTTATATAACTCTTTCCTTCCTCAAGGAGGTTTCTGAATTTCAAAAGTATAAAAACCCAAAACTTTAAAAAACAAATCATTTAAATCGACTAATTCATTTTAAGTGTAATATTTATCTTTCAACAAGTAACGCTTAGTTTAACATTAATATTCAAAACGATTGACTCCCTCTAAAAGGGATTGCAGGACATAGATCCTCTGTAAAAGCATGTGATAAGCTGTTTCTAAAACCCTTTAAAACGGATTACTTCTCAAGAGACATCTGCTCAGAATTTTTGTTTATTCGATTATAAAATAAAATCAATACGAAATAAAAAAATAGTTATTAGAGAATTATTGCAAGTTGCCTTATTAAGCTCGGGAATTAATAATACCGGACTTACTTAAATAGGGCTTGTACCCAATATTTAAAGTTATTGTAAATCATGTTGGATGTACGATTAACCTAAAAAGAGGGAGACATTTTTTTTTTAATTGTTTTTTATGTAGGGTTTTTTCTAAAACATAATTACAGAAATGCATTTGAAAAAGCAAGGTTTTAAGCATTTTTACTTCTAAAAACATTTCGATTTTGTGATCGGCAGCCGTTCGTTTAGACAGTTCCGAAGTTAAAATAAGGCCAAAATAAGGCACGGCCTAATACCGACATAAATAAAGCCAGGCACTATATTTATTAAGGGAGTCCTTATTCTACCATGCATCTGCGTAAGCTCAGATGTCAAAATAAGGCCGGTATTATTAGTGCCTGGCCTTATTTCACTGTGCAATAATTCTTTATTGCTCGAGCATGCAAAACAAATTCCATTGTAACTTTATTTAAGGTTCAAATTTTCAGATTTTTGAGTTTAGCTTGAAAAATACGCATTTTTTTAGGTAGTAGTTAATAGAAAAGTTGTTGGAAATTAAATTCAACATCAAATACCGTTTTTATAAATTAAAAAAATATATTTTTGACATGAATATGCTTTAAAACAAAGCAAAAATAAAACACAAAAAAATGCGTTTTAATAATTTCCTTTTTTTTGGATTTTGCCCTATGCCTTTTTTTTTCCTTTAAAGTTTGGGTAAAAGCATTGCTTCATAAAAAATAACTTTTATTTTTTCTCTACAAAACGGCGCTAAGTAGATGTTTAGAGATTTTATAGTATTTGAAAAACAATTTTTCAGAGAATGCCATTTACACCATTTTTATGCATTTTTTCCAATTTTTTTAAGTTTTTTCTATAAAGCAATGCATATACCTAAATCCCCAGGAAAAGGTTATAGGGCAAAATACAAAAGAAAAAATAAAATAAAAAAACGCGTATTTTCGTGTTTTTTTTTTTTTTTGTTTTGTGGGCTCATTTTTGTCAAAAATAGAATTTTATTTTATTTAAAAAGCGTTATTTTATGTAAAATTTAATTTTTAACAACTTTTTTGTTGACTGCTACCTGGAAAAGTGTGTAGTTTTCGAGCAAACCTCAAAAAACTGAAAAGGTTATTACCCCGTTCTCAATAACGCACCTCTCCAATTGGTAGCACTTCGCGGTTTTAATGTTTGGGGGTTTATTAACCATATAAAACCTTAAAACCACTTTAACGTTATATTTCCATAAACGTCTTTTTTGTACATAATCAATAGCCTATAAGCTGAGGACTTTTTTGCTCTTTTAGGGAGCAAAAATATTTAATTTTTTTCGAATCCCTTAAGCCCCTCCAGGTTAAATTTATAGTTACGTCTATGTTTAGAAACTCCTTTTGATTAAATTTTTTAAAATTTTATACCTGAACAGTCGGCTAAAAAACGTGATAACCCTTAATTTTATTAGGTTTTCAGAAACGGTAAAAAATCTTATTGTTGGTCTTTTGTAAAAAAAAACCGGGAACGATCATAACTCAAAACAAATACAACGTTCCTTAAGAACTATTCATAGTTTAGGCTATGGAGTATTTTACAGCAAAAATAGAACGTATCTGCTTGTAACATACAACGTTGTTTCATAATTTCTGCATTTTTTAATACACTATAGCGTCTGGGATAAAAACTAAAAAACCTGGTCAACTTTAATTGTATTTTTCTACGACCGTTAAAAAATGCTGTTTTTTTATCGTTAACAAGAAGTTAAAGTACCCCATTCTAGTAACACTACACATAAAGTGTTAAAAAAGTAACTTTTTTAACACTTCAAAGCTTTTTTTACACTTTAAATTAGTGTTTTGTTTCAACGCCTACTACATTAAACCTAAATATCAATTTATGCAATGTAATAGTAAACGCAACATTTACTGAACCAAACGGTCAAGTTACCTTTGATTTCGTCATAATTTCTTTTAGTACATGTGTAACTGGTTTTAAAATTTGACAGTTTGCAAAATAAATTTAATAAATTTAATATATAAATTGATCTGTAATATTTGACATTACACCTATCACCTGTTTAAATGTTGGGGCCATTGTGGAAAAAGCCGCAAAATTACATTTAAACCAGTAGGTAGTAGCCTCTTAATTGCCTGAAAAATGATACTCTCTGTTTTAGAAATGATATGTTTAACATATAAGTGCTTTTGTAACAAGTTTTAAGAGAAAAAGAGTAAAAAACAGTTTTTATTGCCGTACCTAATTTACTCAAGAAAGGGACAATTAATTGGTAAAATCAATAGTAATAATGAATTTTTATGATTAAGGAAATGAAAAGAAATTTATACTGTATTAGTATTATTTCTACAAAAAGTAAGTACGTACCATTATCCAAAAATTAAATAATAAATGCACAGTTCTTCGAAGGCCTTTCTTTCTCTTCAATTTCTTTAAGTTTTTAAGACCCGTGTTAACAAGCATCCTCTTATAGCATGAAATCCGAATAGAGGCGACCTTCACTTATCTGTTTACCGGACAAAAACTGTTTTATATTAAAGATTGCCTAAAAAAATTAGATCAAGACCATATTTAATTTAAAAATAACCTTAAAACTTTTTAAAACATCTTGTTTAATGGCAACCTCTATATTTTTAAATACGTATGTATGCTAGTCCTTAAAATATGTATTTTTGAATAATACAGAATGTACCAAAACTTTTTTTAAGTTAAAAATTTTAAACCGCAGCTTTATTTATAAAATCGAAAAACAAAATGTTCTAATATATTAGTTCGGTCATACACATTAAAAAAATTAAATAAAAATTGACATTATTAGGGTAACTCAAAAATTTTAAAACTTACTTTTCCTAATTGGTCAAGCCTTGACCTATTTTTTTTTAGGCAACTACAAGGCAAAACCTTTGTTTAAATACCATCTTTAATATAAAACAGTTTTAATCCGGTAAACAGGTGGGTGAAGGTCGCTTCCTCTTTCGGATCTTAGACTATTATCTCTCTTAAGACACTCACAGTACATTAGTGCTTCGTAGATTGTCCGAAGATGAAAAATAATCCGATGTAACAAAAAATAAAAGATTTTTTTTTTATTTACAATAAAACATTTCTTATGCAGTAAAACGATATTTTCTGGAATAAGGGTGAATGTAGACAATTTCCCTAGAGTATTTTTGTAAAACATTTGCAGCGTTTTACTTCACGTTAAAGATTTAAGATAGAAGTAGACTCTTGTATTTTTAAATTAAATGTCAGAATTTCTTAAACACCATTAAATAACGTAGAAAAAGTTTTTAGACGAATGCCAAAGTACAAATGAGTTTTCTTTTACATTGACGTAACACATTATTTTGTGTTTAGTATTACTTTTTAAAAATCTTTAAGTATGGCTGTTTTTTCTTTCAATAAAACATTTAAGTTAATACTAGGTCTAAAAATCTTTTTAAATCTCCGTTTAGTTTAAAACAAATTACTTTAAATTCTTTTTTGTTAGATATACGGTGTTTACGTAAATACAGATAGAACCCATTTTTTGGTATGGTCAAATTCCTATTTAATTAAAGAACAAATAACGAAGGTTTTTTAATGTAGAATTTCATATTAGGAATACAAACCGACCATGCCAAAAAATGGTTTCTATTGAGAAATGCAGTGGCATACCATTTTTTTCTTTAAAAATACTTGTACCTTAAATTTATTATGAACGACACTGGTAATAATTTTTTTATCTTGTATGCCAAAAAATGGTTTAAAGGGTGCGTCTCCCAAATTTTTTAAAAATAACTAAAGGGGTGTAAAATTTACTATAAAAACAATATTTAAAAAAAATTAACACCCCATAGTTCAATATCTAATACGTTTTGGAAGGAAAGGCAAGAATATTTAATTACACACATGTACAATGTATATATACAGTGTGTCTACGTAAATTGGCGTCATATGGAAAACTTTTTATTATTAATTTTACTAAAAATAGTTATTCTTTATAAAAAATTCTGCATAATCCAAAACCTATAAGGCAACCATTAAATATCAAATTTTCTACCATCAGTCACCTACAAGGTTTGAGCCAAAAAATGTAATTTTGCTAAGAGTAAAAGTACCTGTATTTTTGCTAATATCAAAATTGTTATAAAGAAAGATGTTTAAAATTAAAAATTACTTTAAAATATACAATTTTGTTTTATTTACAAAAAAATATATATTTGTTGATTGTTTTTTCTGCGATAATGGTGAAAATTTTGGTTTGTACATTAGTCCACCACAATTTATTATTATAAATGTTAGGACAGTTTTAAATAAACTTTTAAAATGTATTGTTAATAAAACAAGAAGAATGTACAATGCACCAATGTACAAACCTAATTTTTTTGATTTTTGCAAAAAAAAACACAAAAAAATTGTTAGGAAATAAACAAAATGGAATATTTAAAAGTAATTTTTAGTTTACGATATTTGCAAAAATACAGGAACTTTAATCTTGAACAAAAATTACATTTTCAGCCAAACCTCGTAGATGACTGACACAATTAAATATCCGATGATTGTATTTTAGGTTTTGGACCATGCAGAACTTTTTATAAAAAATAACTTTTTTCGTCAAATTAATAATAAAAAAGTTTTCCATACGATGCCAACTTACGCAGACACACTTTATGTAATACTGACATTTATTCTTATGAATCAAACAAAAATGATTACAGAAAAGTAAATATGAAAAATAAAATAGTTAACAATAAAAAAATACAGCACTTAAAGATATTCGGTTCACAATTTTTGCTGTAAAATACGTAGGCAGTGTGTCTTCTTTACTTTAAAGAACAAGTATAGCAAGTCTTTCTTTGGTCTATCGTCCCATTTTATTTTCCTAAATGATTTTGGGGTCAAACCCAAGATATCACAAAAATTAATCAAATTCGTCGAGATACACTGGGATTTTTGCTCTTGTGACACGATGTGGAGTAACTTATTTAAATGCAAGGTTTTTGACAAAATCTGCTCCACCTATTTTGTCACAAACTGTGTGCAATTTTTGTAATTGCTTCTCATGTTTATAATCACCATTAGAAACTTATTTTAATTAACTTGGTTTAGGATCCGAAAAACCAAAATATTTTTAGAAAACAGCAATTAATATGTTTACACTAAAACTTGTCAATAACGGCATCCAAAAATTTAAGAATAATTGACCATTATAAGGAGGGTGGCCAGTATAGCACGGTATACCAGATATTATTTTTAAAGTAAAATGTCGATGTTTTATTTTATTAATACAGCATATAAACTGTCGCAGGTAGAAATAAAATTAAAAAATAATTTAACCATCGCTTTTTAACATCATTTAGTAAAACTGTAAAGACATCGATGTTTGTTTACGATGTTTACATCAATGGTGAACATCGATTTTGCGTGGATGTATTTTTACCTTCCCGCTGTCAAGTGGAATCAATCATATCAAGAATAAACATTAGAGAATCATCTACCCTTCTTGAGTACATGCAAATTAGCCACACTGTTTGTTTTGACAAGAAATTGGAAACGTCTCTGTCTAATACATTTTATTTAATTTACAAATTGTCGTTTGTCTTTACTAAACATTAAAATGATGAGGTAATCGTCATCTTTCGTGATTTAGATTATATGTTTTTACTTTTGTTAGACGCGCATAGAAAAATACTGTTTTTAACATTTGCGCATAATGACTTTTCTGCACTTGGAGCTTATCCGAATCCGAATCACTTTAGGCACTTGTTAGGAAAATACCTATATTATTACAACATTTAGATGTTGAGTCCACAAGGCAACAATTTTTGTTGTTGTTGTTTTTAAAAAGATATACACGAAATCTGTAACTGCCATAAATAAGGCGTTATAGAAGCACCCTTGTGTAGCATGAGTATAGGCAACAACAGTGGAATTTTTTAAAATCTTTAATTTTTTTTGTCTTACCAAGTCTAATTGAAAAAAATATTTTAATTAATATTGTGATAAATTTAGGATCTAGTTAATATTTGACTCCTTTTTGGTGATTGTTAATTTTTGTAATTTATTTTTTCAATTTAGTTTACTTTTAAACTTTAACGGCACATTTAAATACAATGTCTCCAAACATACCAACATAATACAATTAGGCCTTTTTTATTAATACTTTTTAAAACAACTACATATAATGTAAGAGAAAATGTAAAAATTTAAGTAATGTTCTGTAGTTCTTTATTGGTTTACGTCACGTCAGATAAAAAAACAAAAAAAAAAAATAAGCTAAAGTAGCTAAAAAACTAAAAATTGAAGTTTCGGTGGCAACTCTGCTACCGTTGTCCAAAAATAAATAATTTAAAGGTAAACTACTATATAGGTGTAAAATTTTAAAATTTAAGTTTTAATTTTAGGCTATTCTAAACTCGTTTGACATTAAATGTCAGTTTTTGTTGTTGTGTGATAGTGTCATAGTGACATACATAACTCGTTGCTGGTGTATAATTTATTTATAATACAAAAAAATAAAGGGTTGGCTAATTTTGAGTTATTCTAAAGACACTTTAGCAATAAGCAAAGGCAACCATGTGTAATTTTAATTAACAGATTTTAAATATACACATTTATCCTAATTTAGTAATATGAAAGCACTTCCCAAACTTTTTGTTTTTAAAAGAAGTTTTTTTGCTAAAATAATTGAAGCATTCCAGTTTATCCTGTGATTGTTTCAAATGCGTGCTTACAAATTTTTTACCATACACACCCGGCCTATCAAATAAAATTTAACCAATGAAAATAAATTTCATATTCGCACAATCTTTAAAACACAAAACACTATAAGATCTTGATTATTAGAAACAAAACCACACAGCATAAATGAAAGTACAAAAAATAATATTTATAAAATACCTAGTGAGAGTGATAAATTTTAGATACACTGTGTCTACGTAAGTTAACGTCATATTGAAAACTTTTTTACTATTAATTTTACGAAAAAAAGTGATTTTTTATAAAAAGTTCTGCATGGTCTAAACTCTAAAATACAATCATCAGATATCAAATTGTGTCAGTCATCTTTGAGGGTTTGGCCAAAAACGTAATTTTGCCTAACAGTAAAGTACCTGTATTTTTGCTAATATCGTAAATTATTATAAGAAAATATGCTTCAAAATCAAAATTTAGTTTTAAATATGCAATTTAGTTTATTTTTAAAAAACTTTCTTCTTTAATTTCAGTTTATGCAAAAATCAAGAAAATTAAAAAAAAACAGTAAATTTAAAAAGTTTATTTTTAAACTGTCCTAGAACATTTATAATCATAAAATGTATTTCTCTAACGTACAAACATACATTTCTACCATTATCGTAGAAAAAAAAGAAATAAAAAATACTTGCTATCGAAACGTCCATTTTTAGTTTTTAGCTATTGATTTTAACACTTTTTGGGCTTTTCGTTTTTAATCTGACGACGTGTACCCAAACAAATAATATTTTTTAATAAAGTAAAAAAATCATTGTCAATTAAATAAGTTACATTATTCAAGGTTTTATAATTTAAAAAACAAATTTTAAAATATACTTATTTCCAAAACAACGAGTTTATTTTAATTAAAGTGTATCTTGGTATACATTGTTTGAAAACGTTATACCAGGTGTAATTTAATTAATGGCTAAAATGCAGAATATAATTCCTTAGCTTATTTTACAAGAAGAGTTTATATGAACATATTTCCTAAACGTCTTAACTTTTAAAATACAGGGTGTTGAAATTCTCAAAAACCAAAAAATTTAGAAAGGACCTATTTTAGTGAAAACGGTTATACTGAATATAAACCCTATTCAATTTTTTTTGTAACATATTTGCTTATTAAAAACTAAAAAACCTAATTTTTAAAAGAAAAAAGATCTCGCAATGCTTCTTTTATGGTCTAAAATTATTTAATTAAGTGAATTTTTATTTTTGCCTTTTAAACTAAACAAGATACGAAAAAAAGTTAGAAACATAAAAGCAGTATTTTTATTTGCTTAATCCAAAAATGTTACACACATTTGCACAGTCAGTGACGTACCGTTTTTTTGTTGTAAATATTCCTTCAGTTGCCTCTTAAGCATGAACTTATTAAATTTAATTAGGTTAGTGATAAATTACCTCTTAATGTCGTTAATAATATTGTCAAATTAGGACAAAATTGGGTGAAGAATAGTTAGGATATTTAAAAAATATGTTTTTTTTTTTTTTATTTTAACACTCTGTATCCTAAAAGTTAAGAGGTTTAAGACATGTGTTATATATGAACTATGCTAAGAAATTATACCCTGTATTTTTAGCCATTATTTAATGTATAAAGGGCCTTTTAATAATGTCATAGCCAACAATGGTTTCCATTTTTAAAATAATGCAAGTTTATGTTGTAACTCAAAAACGGACTAAATATTGGCATGACAATAGAAGTCCAAAATTTTTATTTTACTATTAAATATCAGAATATACCCTTTATTTAGAAAAATACCTATTCCCAGGCATTTTATTAAAACTTTTTTTGTTTGTTTTAAATATTAAGTAAGCCACAGAAAAAAAAAACAGTTTTAAGAAAACCTTTTTCAAAATATTTAGTAACCCTCGATTTCAATTACAAATTGTTTTTATTTAATCATCTCTGTAGCTGCAACGGTGTTTAAAATTTTTGTACTAAACTATTAAAAGCGTACTCTGTCTTTAAATTTTAAATTGAAAATTATAATAAGACTTTTGGAAATGACAAACAAAGCCCTATTTAATCTTTGTTTCATTTTCCACACAGAGCTTAGCGCCTATTTTCATTGAGAAATAGAACCTGACCCAGCAATTTGTATTATGTTACTTTTCATTTACATCTATGCTATACCTTAGGTGTAGTATTAGTAGTCCTAAATTGTGAACATGCAGCATGTGTGAACTCAATCAATTTATACTTTGGGCACTTTATGTTAATAATAAATACCCTAGTAAGTAACTTCGTGTTTACTAACCTTTTAAACAAAATGTAATTTTTTTTTTTATTATAGTGCTCAAAGTATGAGTACTTCAGTGCTGAAGCAGATAAAAAAATAAATACATTTTTAATTAACTTGCTTTAGTAGCTTGTCTAATGTCGGCTTTACACATGTCGAGGTAGCCTAAGAAAGTTCTTAAATTAACTAAATTAGTTGGATTTCCTTTAAAATAAGGATATTTATTAAATATTATAAGAAACTTAAACTTTTTATATATTACAAAGATTTATTTTGCTCTTGCAGTAATGTAATAGAAATTAAGATTAGTTTAAAATAAATACATTATTAATAAATCATAATATTATAAAATATTTATTTTCATTTAGGTTATTTAAATAATTAAAACCCACAGATAACGCCGCAACACCTAAACATAGGCTTAAGGGCTTTTCTGGTCAAAATTATTTTATAATAATCTAATTTTAAAATAAGTTCTAAACAAAGGCTGCCAAACGTATGAACTGATCAGCTTGGACGCGCCTTAAAAATATGGAAAACTTTACTAAAAATGATTTATGATCTGACTTTAAACAATACTTTTGTAAAATTATTGACTGGTAAAAGATACACCTTAAGATATCATAACCAGTTGAAATATAAAAAGAGTAAATGAAATTCATAGCCACATACTAAGATTTAATGGTTTGTTTTTTGGACATACAAATCTACACAAAATTTTACTTGCTTTTCTACAAAGTAAAGGTATAAATATTTAATAAACATTGTAGGAAACTTAAACTATTTATTTATTATGAAGAGTCATTTTGCTCCTGCAATAATATAATAAAAAATGGGAAAACTTGAAAGAAATAAATTTATAATGAATTATTTAATATAAAATAACTATTTTTATTTAGGTTATATAAATATTTAGAAACTTACCCTGAAAGGTTGCAAACCCTAAACAAAGGTTTAAAAAACTCGGGTCAAAATTATTTTATAAAAATCTAATTATAAAATAATTTCTTAAGAGTATAATTAGATTATATTATAAAATAATTTTGACCGGAAGCACATAAACATATATTAGGGGTTGCAACCTTTTCTGTTAGTTTCTAATAGTAATAATTCATCAAACCAAGAAAATTAAATTTTTATCAAAACTCTCTACAGTTTTTTTTTGTTAATAATCTTTAGGTTTTATTAAAATTTAAAATAATAATTTTATAAAAATGTTACCAGTGCTTATGTAAAAAGCGTTACGTTAAATAGATTTGCCAACAAAGGGAAAAGCAATAAAAAAGGATGTCGTAGCTTGTATCTTTTTGTAACGTAGGCACACTTCAACTCGTCATCGGTCTGTGCGGCCTTTTAATAATTTCGCGGGCACGAAAATGCTAATTTTGGCATTATTACAAAAAGTCTTGCAATTTCCGGAAAACTTTAAAGAAAAGGAATAAAATTCAATCGATTCACACCGAAAATTTGCTCGTATTCTTTATGTAACCTAAATGAGGAAATAATTATTTTATATTAAATAATTTATTAATCATTTATTTATTTAAAAGGTAATCTTAATTTTTATTATATTATTAAAGGGTTAGCTCTTCATATTATATAAAAAGCTTTAGTTTTTTGAAAATATTTATTGTAAAATTTTTGTTCTAAAGAAAAGCTAAATAATATTCTGTTTGAATTTAAAACAAATAAACTATATTATACACGCAGCATGTAAACCCACTAAATTTAGTACGTACGCAAGAACATAAATAGAAATACATATTTTTTGATTACTAACTTAAGCTACTTGACACATATGAAGCCGGTATTGAGTGTCTCTCCAAAAGCGTTATTCAGGGTGTTTAAAATTACTTCTACAACTGTTTACAACGCAAATTTAGATTTTCAGATAACTAATAAGGTATCAATCAATAAAACCTACCTAAATACAAAAGGCAGTATATTACATTACAAGTGTGGAAAATGACTAATTTCACACGAGTGGGAATATTGTAGCACGAGGCGTTAGCCGAGTGCGACAAACCCACGAGTGTAAGAAAGTCATTTTCACACGAGTACTGTACACTATTTTTCCTACGACCACAAATTATTCACCAAAAATAAATAAATTAAAGTTTGTCTGTTCAGAAAAATAAAAACAATTGAGAACTTTGCAACACTAGGGTGATATTTACTTTGCAAACACTAGTGTGATATATACTTTTCCTCACTGCTATATTATACTGTTTTGACAATATTTTTACATCGAAAATCACCTACCTAGAAGCATTATATAACTTTTATCATTTTGGAATTTAAAAGGCCCTCACTTAATAAAAATTGTATGGTTTTGTTAGGTAATAACGCTAATAGTTTAATACGGTTTTCTGCTATTATAAGGGTTTTTTAAAAATTATCGATTCTTACATATTTTAGACACTCTTCTAAATAAAACGTAAGTGGTGCATATCCAAAATATTCCGTTTTTTAAAAAAATATCAGTAAATAAACTTACGGGACCGGGGAGTGAAAAGGGGTGCTGGGTGGGGTAAAATTGGTAAAACGAGTTAATGAAACTGAACATCACATGTAAAATTAAGTAAAAATAACAGTTTTTCCTCATATTTTTAAGAAAAATATAAAAAATATGAAAATTGTAAATGCATAACCCAAAGTCCTAAAAGTAAGGAAAACGACTACCAAACGTCAGTTACCATGCAAAATATGGAAAGCATTTGGCAACGTCGGAAGGGTCTGATTCTATTTATGAATGGATAAAAGAAAGTGGATTCATAAAGTGTGTATTAGCCTTAGGTTTAATTAGGGATTAAAAAAAAGATTTAACTAGTTGTTTGAGTACACGAAGAAAGAGAGGAAGGAATTTGATCTATAGGCTTTTTTTCTCTGGCGCTTTAGGTCGAACGGTCAAGCGGCAAGGCTGCCTCTATAAAGTACGTGCTCAAAGGTAGAAGGGAGATTTTAAATTTGATCTACTTACCTGACAACACTGTGCCAGTCAGTGAAAGTTGTTTTTGTGGTTATGTCTATTTTTGTTTATGTTTTTATTTTTTCGTAAATTTTAATAAATATAAAATAAGATGATTTTCGCTAATTTGGGTTCTACCGTTTAAGGTAAATAAAAAGTTTTTTTTTACTGTCACTACAATAAATATGTCACTTGCAAAACCAATAGCAGTTTTTAGAATGACATCATAATATGTATCACACCAGTGTTGTAAAGTACTTTGCAACACTAGTGCTGTAAAGTACTTTGCAACACTAGTGTGATATAACGCATTTTCTATGCATGAAATCAGTGTGCTATTTGCTATTTTCACAAGTGGTCGTAGGAAAAGGTATTTTTCGGCTTTACTTAAACAACAAAAAGCAAAAGAAATTATTGAAATTATTTAAAAATATTTTTTCAATGTATGGCTCTGTATCTTCCTTATTATAAAGGTAAATTTGGTTAAATATTTTGGCATAAAGAGTCTATGGCTTTTCTGTGTACCAATAAATATCGGACACCCTGTATAATCAAATGCTTTTGATTTGTTATTACATGTTTATATCTTATAAAGTTAGATATAAACATGTAATAAGTTAAACATGGCCATCCAAATCAGGTGCTCGAGGAATTTTCAAATCAACGCCATTTTATACTAGGTAAAGGTATAAAAATTTATATTCAGGGTTATAAACTAAAACTTAAAAAATTACTCGTCTGGGCTCTAAAAATGATTATATCGGAAATATAGTATCTTTTGCAACAATTTCAATTCCTTAAGTTTTTTTTTAATTGATCCGTTAAAAAATAAAAAGAATGAGGACAAATAATAAATGCTATGGATAATTTTTTTCAGTATAAAACGGAGTCCCATGATATTTTAAAACAACTTGTGTACTTTATGAATATTTATATTATATCTTCGTCGGATTTTATTCCTTTTCATATCTGTTTGGATTATGGATAGAAGAGCTTACTGCAAAGGTCTATTTATCTTGCAGTGCTGCGCTGGAATAAAATAAAAATCTGGTGCTTTGCAGAAACAAACATTTCTCAGCATTTTGACAGCAAGATATTTAAATATTTTATACAATGCTTTCTTGAAAAATAGTGATAGAAGTATAAATAATTCAAATTAAGTTTGCAACATTGTTAAAAAGCCCTCATCGGCATAATTTTAAATTAGTTTAAAGTTAAGTTTTTTCTTGTTGTTGTGGCAGTTAATATCGTGGTTTTTAAATAATTTTAATAATTTATTAAATAAATGCAATAAAAAATAAAATTGTGCAAAGTGTTTTGGTGATTGTTATTCAAGATTCCGTAAACCATTCTTCCATGAAGCAAAACGTGCAAAGTCGGATTTGTTATGCCTGCAGTTTAAGTGTAATTATTCAAAGAATTTACGTTTTGTCACTTTATATAAAATTACGCAAAACGTTAGGTGGTAACTACTCTTTGTTTTATTTAGGTTTTTAGAATATGATGCCTAATATTTTCGTCTGAAATTTATTGTTTTGTTATTAAAAGTGCTTTGCTTTTAGCCCGGACACAAACCCAAAATCGTAAATTTCTGTAAATATGGTAAATATTTTTGACACTTTTAATTTTGATACCCATTTTTATCAGCTGATTGACCGACATTACAACACTGCTGCTCCTTAATTTAAGCTCTAGTGGGTTTTGTTATATAAATCTGTAAAATATGTGTTGATTTTTGTTTTTCTAAAGGCAAGATTTAAAACTAAAATAAAACTAGCTGACTCAGCTACGCGTTACTGTCACACGTGTCACATATACAGGGTGTTTCCTTACTACGGTACGAACCTTAAGGGAGTGATTTATTACGTGTTTATAAAAAAAGTTCCTACAAACATATGTCCGGACTTGCTTCAATTTTGAAATACAGGGTGTTAAAGTTCACAAAAAGTCGGTATCTTTTAAATATCTTAAGAACCCTTTAACCGATTTAAACAAAATTTGTGACACTTACAGTGTAATTAGGTACTTGTCAAGCTTTGCCTTAATTAGGACAATTAGGTCCAGTAGCGTCTTAGTGGCCACCAGAGCCAATATTATTATGAAAAATAGTACGCCAATGACTTTTTTAAAAGTTTTATTTTTTTGTCCAATTAAGCAATTAACAATTTAACTTTTTAGATTTTTGTTTTTTTCTCGTATCTACCTTCGTTTTCCAGAAAAATTATAAAGAGCTACTTCAATTCCTTTTGAAAAGTACTCATATATAGAAAACATGATATAAAACGCAAAAATAAGAAATAAAACAATTTTTGCCCTCAAATATATAGGTAGATAAAAAACCAGTTACAAAGATGCAACAAGCGTCATACAAATAAAGACGGCTATCAACTATCGCTGTCTAAACGCGTCGTTTACTTCGTGTGCGAGCAACAAAAGGAGAATAATTGAAAATGAGACAGAAGTGGTGACGCCGTGGCATCTTCTCTGCCGGTGAGAACTTTAGTAGTGTATTTTATCAAGAAATAAAAAAAAGCATCCCCTTAATTTTCGTACTGTAGTAAGAAAACACCCTGTATATACAGGGTGTTCCACAACGTATCTGACAAACCTTAAGGAGCTAATTCTACAATTAAAATAAAAGAAACTTTAAATGAACATATATCCTAAACGCTTTTGTTTTAAACTAAGGCGTGTTAAAAATTTAAAAAAAATATTGTTTATTTGTACTTACTTTTATAACAATTAAAAAATTTAGAAAATTTTGGGAGACGCCTCTTATACACCATAAAACATTTTTATCATATAAGAAGCAACAAAATTACCAGTGTCGTCCTTAACGCGGTTTAGGGTAAATATAATATGGTTCGCGTTGCGAGGCCACGACTAAATCAATTTGGCCTGGCCCTGAGTAGTATGTCATCATTGAGTCGCAAATGACTACTGATTTGAAACATCAACAAATGTTCATTTACATTAAAGTGTAGTAAGAAGGTAGCGTCTGCCCAATTTTGCTCCAAGATCAAGACGACTTTAAAGAACCTTCAAAAGCCTCTCAGTAACTATGGCAGCTTGATGAGTGCTTTGCTTTACATTTTAATCAACTTTATCTTAAAAGTATTGACTGGGAACAACCTAACCCCTATTTAGAAAGTGAATCAGCTAATACAATTCACCGTAGAAAAAGAAAATAACAAAAGTGTTCCTTTTCTGGACACTAGATTAATCAGGTGTGATAACAACCAGATTATACTGGATTGGTATATTAAACCAACCAATTCTGGTAGATATATGAACTATCATTCTAACCACACAACAAAAACGAAAATCAATTTGGTTTTAGCCTTAAAAACACGCATCGAAAGAATCTCACATCCATCACTCAGGCTTAATAACTTAAAAAATTACATAACATTCTTTTAACTAATTCTTATCCTAATAAACTTCTCAACAAATTAATTTTTAGCACATCTCCTGTAAGAAATCTAGAAACGATTAATAATGGAATCACACCTAACATAACAGCTTTCGAAACACAAATAGAAACTTTTTATTATTCTTTTCCCTACATTAAAGAAATATCAAACCAAATTACAAAATTATTCAAGCAAGTACCATCAATTAAAATAGCCTTTAAACACAATAAAACAATAGGGACAATTTTCAGTAAGTTAAAAGATAAGGATGAAACCAAAAAACTTCGGAAGTAGTATATAGTATTCCTTGTTCTGAATGTGACAATGTATACATAGGACAAACCTCTAGAATTCTAAATGACAGAATTACGTCACACAAAAGTGATTGTAGACTCAAAAAACACATGTGCATTGGCTGAACACACTACTCAATCTGGTCACCTTTTTGATTTTAATCTAACCAAAATATTACATAGAGAAAGCAACTACAGTAAAAGGCTGTTTTTAGAGATGGCAGAAATATTTCTACAACCCAAATCCATTAATAAAAACAGATATCAATGACCTAAGTGTCATTTACTCTAATATCCTAACTCTAAAAACCAATACAAATAACAACAATAGCAATACAAGTACTTCATACAGCTCAAACTGAAAATAAACTAAATCAGGGGTAAAAGGGCAGAATGATTAAATCTTTTTTCTTTTTCTTTTTCTTTCTTTTTTAGGTAATGTCTCTTCAGAATAACAAACTATCACAAAAATTTTTGTTTTTTTTTTTTAAATTTCAAACCAGGACTTCTATTAAAAATAAAGCAAATTTAACAAAATAATTAAACGCCTTTCTTATTTTAAAATTTTAATTTTTTTTTAGTAACAAGTATCGGCTCGGGTATATGGTTGACAGACGTAAGTGACAGGTACAGTCTGTCAACCAGTATCCATAGCCGCCTAGGTTCAATTCCTGGGTCGGTCCACTAGCAATGGACTGAATTGGAAGCATGTTTTCAAGGATTTTTGTATTAATTTTTTTTTTTTTTTTTTTTTATAATAAACAGTTAAAAAAATTTCAGCAACAAGTATCGGCTCGGGTATATGGTTGACAGACGTAAGTGACAGGTACAGTCTGTCTACCAATATCCATAGCTGCCTAGGTTCAATTCCTGGGTCGGTCCACTGGCAATGGACTGAATTGGAAGCATATGTTAACAAAATTTTTGCATTAATTTTTCCTACAATAAACAGTCATAAGAGTTTTCCATTTTATATTATTAAAAGGAAGAGGATTTTTGGTTTGAAGTGGTTTTTCTTCCCTTTTTTCTTGATTTTTCACCTTTAGCGCCTTCAGCCAGGCTTTTTCTTAGCTTTGCTCAACATTACATGTGGTTGGTTGCTCTAATTTTAATTACTAAAAATTGATTATCCACCTAAAAGTTAGTTAACCCTAACTTAACTAAGACTAGAATTAAGATAACCTTAGCAATAGTTCAACAAATAATCCTGTAAAAAAGATCCTTAAAAACGCATTCACGCCATCTTATAGGTATCAAATACCATCCAAAGAACATACACATTCTGCATAAATTAAAAATTTTTAAAAATTAATCAGTATGGTTAATAATTGGAATTGATTTTGTGAAAATGCCAACTGTTCTTTGTAAGAAATATCTTCAATTTAATTACATGTAGCAGTAAGTAATAATTTCTTTCTTTAATTAATTTTGTTTTTTTAATTACAATTTTAAGTTAACTTAAAAGCTCGTTAAACTTATTTAATTCCATTATTGTAGCCCTGATGAAGAAAATAAAAATTTTCGAAAGCTTGGAGTAGCACAAAAGTAGTTTTATTCAACTAGCCCTCTAGGACCGATACCCCAAGTATTTACCCCAATTATTTTATTTTAATTTATAAGTAAGTACCTTTTTTAGGAGCTCGAACAGTTAATTTACATAAAGTTTTTGCTAAGCTTCTAATTGGTGTTTGTTTAAGATTTGGGCCTGCTTAAGTTAATCTAAAATACAAATAAAATTAAAAATACAATACGATTATATTTACTGCTACTGATATTATTAATCCTCAAGAAGTCCCATTATAAAGGTATAAGTTTTTCTAATATATTGAGGGGATACTCATACAGGGTGTTTCACAACTTATCCGCCAAACTTTATGGGCTAATTTTACAATAAAAATAAAAAAATTAAAAAATCTATTACCATATATCCTAAAAGTCTTAGCTTTTAAACTACGGTGTTTTAAATGTATTATTTTTTATAACCAATAATAATTTTTATACCAATTATAGATTTTTAGAACATTTGTAGAACGCCTCCTATGCACTAGAGAAGATTTTTGGCATACAAGAAAAAAATATATATTGGTCGTCCATGAAATTTTTATTAGGTTTAAAACAAAGTAGATCTCTAAACTTTTTTAATTGATTTACTGTTTTGGAGTTAATAAATAAAAATAAAAAAGAATCTTTAATTACATAAATATTTGACCATGCCAAAAAATGGTTTTTAGTTTGCAAAAACCGTGCATCAAATAAAAAAAGTCAGAAGAACAAATTTGTTTTAAACTAAATGGGAATTTTAAAAAATGCCACGTACCAACACCCCGTAGTTTAAAACCTAAGACAATTAGGACTTATGTTTATATGAAGTTTTTTTTAATTTATTTTAGAATTATCCCTTAAAGTTTGTCCGATAAGTTGTAAAACAACCGGTATAGAGATTTGTACAAAATATTACAAAACAGTAATTTACAAAAATTCTAACCTTATGACTTTACAGTTATGTATAGTTTATAAGTTGGTAGGTTATAATATAAAAATATTTTAAATATTTTAAGGGTTTTTTAGAAATTTGTCGAATCAATGTAAGACAATTATTAAAGCAACTTTATTGGGCGTTTAAAGACTTTTTAACCTTTTTTATATTTAAGCTTACCTTAACCGTGTTTACAAGGTTGTTTATCATAAAAAAATATATTTGATTTACGTTTGTAAGGTTGCTGGTTTAAATATAAACAATTACTGATTTTTTCATTTAAACATTTTTTTTTCGTAGAATGTGCTCAAGGAGAATACAGCTGTGACGTTACAAGATGTATTCCAGTTAGCAGTAGGTGCGATGGTCTTAGCGATTGCTCCGATGGAACCGACGAACAAGAGTGTGATAGTAAGTTTATTAGGTTTTTAAATACAGGGTCGCCATTTGAAAACGAAACAGAGCTAATTTTGGGCAATCCAGGTCATATAATAAAAAACGCTCTGAACCATCAGTTTTTGATTTTAGGGGCAAACTTTTTTTTGCTACTTTTATCCTCTGAACTGCCACCGTCCAGCAGGGAAAAGATTCCCAAAATAATAAATGGAATGAGCAGTCGAGTGAAACCTTATTTTGAAGGTCTCTTGACCCTGATTACACCTGCAGAGTTTGAAGTCTATGCTATTATTTTCTTTAATATGACAGCTTGTAAAAATTTTGAATTTTTATTTGTTTAATGAATAATATAAAATTACTTGTAACTTGTAAAAGCAATATACTTTAAACTAGGTGGATATAATAAGTAATGTAATATATTAAATAAAATATCTTTAAAATAAGATATTAATCAAGGTGTTACTCACACCTAAGATTTATGGGTGAATCCCACCCTCGCCAGAAAGATGCTGTTGATATCTAGTATTGAAGGTTGTTTAACCCTTATCATATTGTCGAAGTTTAAAGTTGCTTCCTCTTACAGGTAATTAAATATTATACAATAAATAAAAATAAAAATTAAAATTTTGACAAGCTGTCATATCAACGCAAATAATGGACGATACTTTAAACTTGGCAGTTGTAATGAGAGTCAGGAGACCTTTAAGAAGCAATTTCTGCGGCAAAGCTAAAACACTTTTTAATTAATATATAAATATTTTCAGTTGTATGATTTTCATTTATTCTTAAAATATCTTTAGTTTCTTATAAACCTAATAGTAGGTTTACATCTGACATTTATTGCATGATATTTCTGGCTAATGTAAACGGTCAAAAATGTATGTCTGATAGAAATTTCTTATTGTTTTTATTAGCCAGAATTTCTGTCTGACATAAATATCATGCAATAAATGTCAGATGTAAACCTACCATAATAAAAGTCGTCAAATCCTTTTATTGTTTTTTGTACATGTAGTTTGGGGTGCCTACTTTAAAATACACTGTATAATGGATGTTTATCCTATAGTGCCTTGGCCACTTGGCCTAACGAACTTCTTTCCAACTTTACTGTCTTTTATCTAAACTTAATGCTTGACTGGTTATTTAAAATTGAGAACCTATTTATCTAGACTTTATTAATTTTTTGCTGGATTACCCCAAGGTATATTATTGTAACTGTAACAGCTCTGGATCTAGGGGAGCAAACGGGAATGTCTGCCCTAAGTGACACAGTTAAGGGGCGGTAAAATAAAGCATGACTGCACGGTAAGTTCTTGAGTTTGCGATTAAAATTTCTAGGATTTATTATACATAGGGCGCCAACTGATGGCAAAAGGGACCACTTTTTATTTGTAATACTTTTGTGTATTATACCTAGAGCGCCAAGTGATAGAAAGAGGGCGCAATTTGAAAAACGATGCCTTTTTTTGTTATTTAGGGGGTAGCAGAGGGCAGTTGTTGCTCCACCTTAAAAAAATAAAATCCTGGGAGAACTGTGACCAAAGTTTACAAAAACAAAGAGTCGCCAAATATTCTAAAAATAAAAAGCTTAAATTCATTTTTAAGTTAAAAGAATTTTCGTCTTTTAATCTGTATATACTTCTTCTATTACATCCACCACAGTATTTTTTTTTAATTTAAACTGTTAAAATTGTAATAATATTATTTTTTAGGTTGCGCTGCCGATGCTTTCCATTGTGATGACAGTAGATGTATCCAAAGGGACAGAGTCTGTGACCGCAATCCAGATTGCAGGGATGGGGCAGATGAACGTAACTGTCAAGGTAGGTTATTGTATACCTCAATTTTAGATTTCTGTTAATTTTAAAGTTTTATGCATCGGCCTATTAGATACCCAAGGTTTAGGAAAAAAACACTTAATAAATATTTATTGGAATAAAATTTCATTTTTCCAAAAAATAATAGTGTAAGTTTTATCAATATTCTTACAATTAAAAAGTCTTGCGATTTAGGAAACTCATTTTAATAAATGCGAGGATATTTTTTAGTTATAGTATCAAAAATTGTTCACTCTTATTATTACAATAAAAAGATCTTAAAAAGCAGATAAAAGATAACAAAAGTATTTATTTTTAAAACATCCGAATCTCACTTTTAATATATGCTTCTATGATCTAAAACTTTTTATGACTGTTTAAATATAAATGTAATTTCGAAACATTCGTTTTGTATAACATTTTACATAGACTAACAGATAAAATAAATTATTTAAAGAAATTATATTTATGTTAAGTATGCCTACGGTTGTTAAACCTTTAATACAATTTATTTAAAGGAAAGCTTATTTGTTAAAATCTATTTAAGTTTTTTCATTGTTATCATATAATTTTAATTAATTTAAAGGTGTATCAGTAAGTGTTTATTTGACCTTGCTAAGTATTTGAAACATGTTGTTGTAGTAGAAAATGAAACAATAGAAAGTTGCAATTACAATTTTAGCAAACAGAAAACTTAAATAATATAGTGTGTTGCACATAAATTACTTATGATAACTATAAAATTTTAAAGCAAACCGTCATAAAAAAAATAAATAGAAATAATTCTCAACGGTCGTACTTTTACAGGATATGATTCCTTAGCCCATTTTAGGAAAAAAGTTCATAATAACAGAATATGTACCGAATTTTCTAACTTGTAAGCTACAGAGTGTTACAGTTTTAAGATGTATATCGTATTCTTATTATAACTTTAGAGCTATTTGAGGTATTTTTATCAAAGTTTGCACGCACCTACTAAGCACTGATAGGCATTTTTTAATGTGGAAGACTTTTAATTATTTGTACCAGTGGCATTCCTACGGAATGTCTACTAAAGGTTTTTTAATATGGTACGCCATTGCTTTTTCAAAAATTAAAGTTATTTTAAAATTTCCATTTATTTAGCAACAAATCTGATTACCTGACTTTTTTTATCCGATGCACCGTTTTCGGAAAAAAAATAAAAGTCTTTTTTGATGCATGTTTTGTACAGCGAAATTATCTGAAACCAGTAGGCTAGGGCCCTAGTTTTAGTTTGTTATGTGAAAACGGTGCATCAGAAGAAAAAAGTCAAGGGATCAGATTTGTTGCAAAATAAATCAGGATTAAAAAAACTTTTTATTTTGGAAAAAGTAATGGCGTACCATACTTTTTTATGTTTAGTATTTATCCTATACGGACGTCATTGGTAAAAATATTTAAAAATCCTTAACTTTATTAAAATTCTATTGGTGCTTAGTAGGTGCGTGCCAAATTTCATAAAAATACCTTAAACAGTTTTAAAGTTATGATAAGAATACGATTATTCCATTATCCCATAACTTTAACACTGTGTAGCTCAAAAGTAAATAGGTTTAGGACATATATCATGCTCAGAATAAAATGCTGATTACGACGACCCATGTTGCCAACTCGAATTTTGGTCAGTTTTTTTAAAACCGCAATTGTTTTGACAGTTAAGAATTTTTTTTTCATAAAATAAAACTGTATTTTATTTTTGACTAATTTTTCAAACATTTTTTGAAAAATTAATATTTAATAAATAATAAACATTTAAACAATTAAAAATGGGCAATTTGGCCCAACTTTGCTATTTAAATAATGTACGACAATATGAAAAATTTGACATAGGTAATGTATTTTGTTATAGAATTCTTGAATCTTTTGTAACTGTCAAAACAATTGCGGTTTTAAAAAAATTGACCAAAATTCGAGTTGGCAACATGGGTCGTCGTAATCAGCATTTTATTCTGAACATGATTCTGCGAAAAAATCCATGAGAATAATGATACATTGGCGCCCATACGACCTGGTCTAATATGTTAGTATGAACTTCTCTTTCTAAAATGGGCTAAGGAATCTTATCCTGTATTTTATTGGCCATTAATTAAATTACATACTCTATGATTAAGGACCTCTCCAGTGACGCGTTTCGCCTACTTCATGGGATATTTGGCCGGGCCCATTGTGAATAATACGAAAAGCAAAAAGTTTTTTGTATAAACAAGTTCGTTGTTCGACGATAAGATATAATCTTACCGTTGATACCGTACTTAAAATAACCATTCATTTAATCGGCATTGATTATTATCGGAAGTCGGCAAGTGAGACATAAAATAATCAATGGAAATATTTCTCTATTGTTGTAATTATATACGAAAAAAATCTCTTTTTTGACATCATTTAAGTAGGGTAATTTAATACAATTAACAATATTAAAGCTCCTTAACACTTCCTACGCTCTTCTCCAAGCGTAAACCCAAGGTAGGTAAATTCGTGGGATTTGCTCGGTTCGCGCGAAATGTTAAAACCAACAAGGCAACTTTAACACATTACTAGCTTTACTTTTTTTTGAGCTAGAAAATTATTCTCCTTTTCTTACCCAAGTACGCTTTTAAATGAAACCTGATTGAAATATTTTTCGTTTGTGTTAAAATGATTTCTTCTATCTCTTTCGGCATACTTTTCCATTCAATTTCCATTCAAAGGTCATCCATTCGGTTCAATGACCTAACTTTCCCAAAAAATCTTTATTTTACTTACCACCGTAGAAGAACTTGTCCATAATTTACAGGAAAAAAGTTTTTGCTTAAAATGATTTAGTATAATTAATTTCTTTTTTTTTTTGCTTTTTCTGCTACTTAATCCCTAAAGTTCTATAATATAGAATCTACTGCAAATTTTTTTATCCTTCTACAGATTTTACTTATGTAGTATAATACTTCTTTAAATAAAATTCAGTTTTAGGTATGGAACATATTTTATTCAGTTGTTTTACAGTTAAATCAATAAAATCCAGATACATTATACGAAACAAAAAGCTGAAAACAGTTTTTTAGTAACCGTCCTACTTTTAGGACGGTAAATAAAAACTGTTTGAAAATTTTTATTTTACCAAATAGAATATTTTTAAAAAACTGTTGAAAGCTTGGTTATTTTCCAGACAATTTGCTGTGTTTATTAACTTTAAACAACTACTAGTTTTTCGGTCCATTTACGTAATATCTGTTAGTAAGATTAAGGAAAAGTTATAACTGGTTTATTACTCAAATTTCCTAAGACATCAAAATTTCCAATTTGGATTTAAAATAAATCCATTTTGAATATGCCCCATTACGATAATGTCCACATTATTCTTGGAATCTATTGTAACAACAACTTCTGTGTGTAATTCTTTTAAATTATCCGGATCCAAATGATATTTTATGTAGCCCATTTCTATTTCGAGTCGCCCAGATTTTCTAACAATAAGTTTTCCTAAATAACCTTGAGGTACATTATTTAGTTGCTGTGGTAAACTGTTATTAGGATTGGGTACTACCACGTTTTTTATTGCAAATGATTCAGGCGTTTTCCATAAGGCCAAACCTGGATTATCATCGTTCACCGATTCATTTTCCAAGAAATCATGAAAAATTCTTTTTGTTTCTTCTGGCTTATTAGCTTCTGATTTTGGCCCAACAACAGAGGTAATGTTCGTTTTCAGGCCGTTGAGGTACTCAAGAAGTTCATATTCAGTTTCAAATTTAATTTCTGAATCAGCTTTAATGGAACATGTTTTGTCACTCATTTTTAATAATCAATTATATTTTAAAAGCTGCAAAAATAAAAATTATTTTTTATTTACTTTGATAGAAGACGATCATCTACTTGTATACATTATGTCTTAAATTTGTAGCACGTGTTGTGTGGAAAACTAGTATAATAGAAAGAATAGCAGTTTATTGGAGAAGTATAAGACATTTGTTGGTATTTTTAATATTGTCGCAGTTAATATAAGGTGTTTATATTGGGCGGAAAAAAATAACTTATTTTTTGATCCTATAATAAGGACTGTAAAATAAAACATTAGTTGTCTTATAGACGTATTATTTTATTTAAAGGGTCGATAAGAAACTAGTAATACTATTTTCAAAATCCAGATGCCACACAGATTAACAATTTCTTTGTAATTAAAAAAATACAATTTTTTCGTAGATTAACAAAATACCATCACTAATAACTATTAAATAAAAATAAACATTGTTATCCCAAAGAATATTGAATCGAAATAAACTAAAAGATATTATAAAAAATAAATTGTAAAAAGTTAGGAATGGCAATTTATTTTTGGGTAATTGTCTAGAAAGTTGCAGCAAATTCGATTTTGACGAATTTTCGTATACAGAAATGTTTTGAAGCCCTAATTGAAACTGAAAGGATATTAGGTAATTGTTTACAATCGGACACTACGCCGATTTTAATAATTTGTCGCATTCGGGAATTTAGCATCAAACTTAAATAGAAAAGTAACCTAAATTCACCATATTACCCCTTTTAGCACGCAAGTCTTTAGCTTCAATTTTATTTAAAAATGTGGGTAAAATAAAGAGAAAAATGGGACCTAAAGGAGTAAAACATATTAGGTAAGAAAATTATTGGCAAAAAGGGAAATGTACTGAAGATAAGGGAAATTTGCTTTTCTAGTTTAATATTGGATATCTCGAAAACGAAACATTGCCGACCAAAGACCAGATTCCTAATCAGCTTCAAAAACCTCCGTATGCCAAAAATCCAAAAATCGGCGTGTTGTCCGATAAGAAAACAATTACTTTTCGGAAACTTTTTGTTTTGGAGATATCCATCTTCCAGGTTGAAAATTAATCTAACCTTATTTTCACTATATTCAGATTCGAAATTACTCCAGATCGGAGTTGCCGCAACTTTCTATACAATTACCATTGTTTAATACACTGTATCGTACGAAGCTTAACAAAAGTAATTATAGGTACAACCAACTATAGTAAGCAGTACTTACAAAATATTAATAATTAATTTTCTTTTCTTGACCAACATCAACTTTAAACGACGGAGTCTAGAATATTTAAATTGCACAACATGTCAAATTCTAACCTAACAGTATTGTAGAAATGGGCATAATTATCGATTTCGGGCGATTGTCGCCGTTATATTGCAAGTGATCTCGTCAAGCATATGTTTTTGTTTATAGAGACATTAATGCCAATAGGTTTATAATAAACGATGGTTATTGTTTCGAAAGTTGTGGCAACGCTAATGTTAACGAATTTTGGTACATGTTTTTTTTTTTTTTGTAGCTGATTACAAATCTAAAAGAATTTTTAGTCGAAAACTTTTGGTTTTCAAAATATACAATATTAAACTTAAAAATCAAACAAGGTTTTTTTTACTGTTTCCTATTTTTTACGAAAAGTTATTTATTTAAAGTTAAAGTGGCTTACAATATTTAATTTTTCCCCTAAAACAACTGTTTTCTATGTTTTTTTTTTAATAATCTTTGCAATAAATTTTGCAAAATATTAATATTTTCTTCATTATGAAATAAACTTGTTAGATATCAGCATTTTAAAATAAATTTTGTGTAGATAAGATATACTAATGCTATTTAATAACAAATACATGTTTGTAATATAATATACTTACTTACTTATTAGAAAATTGTTAGAAAATGACAAATTTTAAACAATGCATGAAAAAATACGACCGGGCGTAAAATACAATTTTACGCCTCTATTTGACTTAATTGATACAATTACACTTTTACGCCCTAGGGCAAATAAGTATCAAAAACGCCCGCATTTATAAATGAGGGCGTAAAATAGCACTTTTACGCCCTAGAGCAAAAAAGTAGCAAAAATGACCGCATTTATAAATTTGTAAAACAATAATAAAATTAAAGAATGCCCATTTTTTTTTTTTTGAAAATCAAAAATTTATTTAATTAAACATATGTTAAAAATTTACCTATTACAATTTAAAAAATTCAAAGCTGGGAAATTTTCTCCCAACTACAGGAAATGCTTGAATATTTTCCGTCGTTCAAAAATATTGTTTGCACCTTCTGGCCTAAAGCACTTTAACACCCACATCTGATTGTTGCCCTCGCGGCGCTCGGTCAAAACTTTCAGCCGCGGGAGTAAAACTGCTATTTTACGCCCTTGGTACAAAAATAACTATTTTGTTATTGGCTACTACTACTTGACCTATAAATTTAAATCTATTCAAATATTTTCGCATGTTTTTACCTGGCAAATATATCCATGGACAATCATTTTAAAATTAGAACCTATGACGGATTTGCGGGTTCTTGTTTTTAATAAATTATTTTGCATTTAGCAATTTTTCAAAAAATTATGCCTTTATTATGTTGTGTATATGGATAGTTTATTTGATTATGTTTATAGGTCTTGTGATATAATATATAAAAAAATGGTATGTATATGGTTTTTTAATTACAATAAAAGGGTCTATGTACGGTTGAACAAGTGTGGTGGGTAATATCATTAAAATATATATTTTTTTAAGGGGATTCTTCTTTAGGTGACTAAATTTAAAATGTTTAATTTTATTTAGTTTAATTTAATTAAATACATTTCCTAATAACTGCTTCTTTTACACTAAACATAGTGTATCCAAATACTTATTTGTCACTGTAATCTGAATAAAGTATGATTAAGTTCTGGGCATATTACATTCGCTATGGGGGACTGTTGATTAGGGGCGGGACAGAAAGACAAATATGCTTGGAACGAGCGGTAATGCCGCTTAGTCGCGTTGTTTTATTTCATATTTTTTACATTGCGGATTGCAGTTTAATGTGGTGCTTTAAGCAGTATATTTAATATGTTTTCTTACATTTTTAATTCCTGATGTAAAAAAATATCTTAACTTTGATTCTTTAAAATACGTACTACGATTTTTAAATTTTAGGCAATTTTATATAACTTGCTCCTAAAAATCCTAGAAAAAAATATATCTTATTACCAACCGAGAGTATTAGGTTGCGTTCATATTGGCAACGCTCGAGCCATAAGTGCCGAGCAATACTGCTTGAGCGTTATTATCGTTTGCGTCGTCGTGTTCATATTGGCAAACCATTATTTCAGTTATTTTCTCGATTTCTTTTGATTTAGAACTGATGAATACGGTGACAAGGCAGTTGTTGCTTATGGAAATTCCTAGGCTACGATAATTAATTAAAAAAAAATGACAATTTCATGACCTTAACTTGTGGCGAATATCATCATCTTTATTGCCATCTTGTTGGGGATCTGGTACGTTTCTTTGAGTTTTTAAATAAATAAAATATTAATATTAATAATAATAAAATATCAAAATACCCTACCTATATGGTTTTGTTTAATTACCTGAAACTCCTACAATCGTTGCGATTTCTGACCATGATTTTGCAACAATTTGCCTGTGTATTATTTCTGCTGGTCTTGTTTGTATCTCAAAAATCAATAATTCACGATCGATAAATTTAGTTTGATATGAATTGTAATTTTTCCGTTCCTTGCTATTCAGTAAATTCGTTGTACCGCTCTAGCGATGCCGGTTAAAAAGCGAACAAGATCGAAACTGGAGCGGTGCGATACTTTGCAACGCGCCACGTCGCTAGACACCGCTTGTCAATAGGAACGTTTCACAAGCGTCTAGAGTGCGGCCACCGGCTTGTCCGTCCAACCAATCAACGAACATCAAAAGTCACGTCCTGCATAAAATGTCCTTGAAACTTAAATGACAAAGGATTTCGTTTTATTTAATCAGAAAACATTAGGTATTTAAATCTTATTTTATTTAAAAGTGGGCCTAGTATTTTAATCAAACTTTATTAAATTATTATCCAAAGACTACAGTCAAAGCACCGGAACCGATAGTTTGATGGGTTTGAAGCGCCACAGACGGTCCTGCAAAACTATTACATTGGGTAGGGTGTCATAGTTCTAGTTAGTTAAATCTTTTTTTTAATAAGGCGAATTAAAAAAAAAGATTTAACTAACCAGAACTAACCGTGACCACCCCAATGTAACAGTTTTGCATGACCGTCTGTAGAGCTTTAAACCAATGAAACAACCGGTGCCGGTGCTTTTTACTGTAGTTTGTGGATGATAATTCAATATTTTTAGGTTTGGTTAAATTATTGGGCCCACTTTTTTATAAAAATAGGTATATTTAAATGAGGGGCGGTCATATCGACTTTCTGAAGGGGGCCATAGGCCGGCCCGAAGAAAAATGTAAAAAGTGTCTGAGGTGGCAAAAGTTAAAAAGCGGGGCGCCCAGATTTAAATAATGTTTCCGGTTAAAATTAAAACGAAATCTTTTGTAATTCAAGTTTCAAGGACGTTTTATGCATCACGTGACTTTTAGTGTCCGTTGATTGGTCGGACGGAGAAGCCGATGGCCGAACTCTAGACGCTTGTGAACGTTTCCATTTAAAATCTGTTGTTAAAATCAGTTTTTGACAACGCTCAAGCGGCATCGCTCGACGCTCATCGCTCGAGCAGTGTCAATATGAACGCAATCTTATTATGTATATGGGCGATTAATGTTAAATACATTTACCACCACAAATAGACATACGCCATTTTATTTTATCTATTTTCAGTTGCCTGTACTATAATAGTTGAACCATAGAAAATTTAATAAATTAATTAGGACTACTCGTATTAATAGATTATTTTTGTATACTTTATTATTATTTCTAAATAAACGATCGCTAGGTTTTTTAAGTAGGTTTACAATTTTTAAACAATCATCTTTTTGACACCCCTGTGCAATATTTACTTTAAAGGTTAAGAGGTTTTTGTTGACAAAAGTGTGTTATTTATAATACATATAGACAGATTTCAGATTCTTTGATGGGAGTTTGTCGTAGGACGTCAAAAAAGGATTGATGAGTTTTCCTATATTTTATTATTTTTTGTTAATGTACTAAACGCCGCCTCTAGGATTTGTGTAAAAATGTCTGGTATTGGTGGTTATGGTATATTAACTTAATATTATTTTTTGGCATAAATGTACAAGATAAAATAATAAACAAATTAAAGGCGTATCTTGTAGTTCAAAGTAGTGTTGGTGGCGCCTCCTACAGGTAACCCATAAAAATTAACATTAAATACATCGGGGATAAATCAATTATTCATGTCAAAAAACACTGGATACCAAATTTTACTACAATATTTAAAACATTTACCTTAACACGCTGAATTTGTATATTATTAAGTATTGCATAAATATAATATGTTAGTTAAATCCTAATATTTTACCATAAAGAATCTATGATTTTTTGTATAGCATAAATTAGTTTACACCGGTATAATTACAAATACTGTACAAAAAGATATTTTTTTATGTATGCGTCGTGCCGGCTTGATACGTTCAATTGATTTTTACTGTGTTGAACACTAGCAGGTTGAGATTAGACAGAAAAGCATGACTCACAAGGAAATTCTTCCAGGTGTCCCCCGCCGATTTTGATGAAACATTTTTAAAAATATCCTACCGCACAGCAAATTTGGGACACTCTATATACATCAAAATATTTTTAGGTCATGCCTATTTAGAAACCTTACAACTCTTATCTAGGATTTTTTGTCATATCTTGTTAAATAACAAAAATATTAGACTTTCTCGGACCATAAGGCGGGCCACCCCAAATTGTTTGTCTGTCAAGGGGTTGGAACTGTTAAAACTGTCTGGCGACTGAAGAAATATCTTCTAAGAGTTATCCAAATAAGAAATTTAGCTTTTACAAAATGACGAAAGTTAAGTTTCAAATTTTTAAACTTTGGTACCTGGTACCTGCCAAAGCCACTATGAGTCAAACTTCATAGTCTATCATTGCGTTAACCTATGTTGGTAGCATGCAATGTCAAACATATAGCTTTTAAAAAATAACGAAGGTCTGCTGTTTACGGGCTCTTGCTCTTGGACTAATAATATCCTTTTCAGAAGCTTGCACCATAGGTTGACGCGTCAGTCTTACTTTATTGTAGCTTTAATACGTTGACAAAATACTTATAGTAGCAGCAATATCTATAATATGTTATAATGGACCCGTTAACTGCCTGAATTCAAAATAATAATGTACGATTATTTAATGGACATTGTTGTGTGCCAAATTTGGTACAAATTTTATTATGCTTTGAATAATGATTGCTTTTTTTTATTGTGAAATTACAAAAATTTTAAAATGTCCACAGATTTCCACAGGTTTTTCAGTTTTTATATGGGTGCCAAAAATTTTTGCAAAGCAAAAAAAGGTCACCTTTTTATTCTTTTTCGTAAATAAAAACTTTCAGACAAAAACCAGCAAAAAATAATATATTATTCTTACCAAGTAAAAAAAGGCCTTTCCCACAACACCACAACACTTTTGAAGAACAGAAATGTTAAAATGTTTATTTATATGGATGCATTGCACCAATACATATCACCTCTTTGGATGCATTGGCCCCCGTGCACCTACGTATTCGCCGCCTACTAAACGTTCATACTTTTAATATTATAAAATTAGAAACCGTATTTTGTTATTATTATTATACAGGGTTTTTCTATACAAATGGGAAATGTTTTATCCTTGTTCAAAATAATAGGGTAGCTAGTTTGCTTTATAAACGTTGGGTCGAAAGTCAACCATAAGGGAAATATCGCAATAACAAATAAGAACTACCCTACCTTTTTAACTATAATTCAAAAAAGATTATTGTAATTAAACTACCAAGTAATTATAAAAGAGAATATATATTATAAACGCCTTAAGAGGTAACAGCAAATAAATAAGTGTTCTTTACACGTTATAATTTACATTTAATTTATTTTTTATTTAAAATTGGCAGGTGTATTAAAAAATATATTTTTAATAAATTAGGCTATTCAAATTTATATTTTTTAGGCTCATTTTGTAAGTCTGTCTTGAAATTTGTTGAGCAAGAATGATAATGAGAGTCTATTTTCACCACTAACATTAATTCTAAAAAAGTAAAAACTATTTAAAAGGTATATTTTTATACTAGCAACATTTCCTAGAATTTCGAAAGGCATTTTGTTTTTAAAATAAAAACAAAATATTATTTTTGCCATTTTTGTACCGCGATATCTTCAATGAAATTTAAATTAAAAATTACCCTTGTAAACATGCAGCTCTATAATTTACTGAGCTTCCATCATAGGTTGATACGTGATAGATAGATAAATGCATCTATGCGTTTGGTTTTGCTTTATAATATTAGATTTCGACTGAATATCAAATGTCGCGAGAACCTGATAACTTTATCAGTTAAAGAAGATAGTATACCAAAGATAGGCAAATTTATTGGGAGATATTTGACTCTAGTTTACCCAACCTAATGCAGCCCTATCGAACATATTAGGATATTTTAAAATGGTTATATCTGATATCGCTGTTTAGACGTATTTTACTTTTAGTCCAGTCAACAAGTTCAAAAACGTGAAAAATATGAATACAGCTCCTAAAAATATGTGCGATAGCTCATTCAAACGTCTGAAAAATTGTTTTTTAAGGGCTTATCAGCATATCAACAAAATAAGGAAAAGAAAATGGTTTAGTTTTTTGTTAATACCTTTAAAAATGATGTCATATAGTTAGGAATCCTTGGTCCATTTTTCCAAGTCATTACTAACGAGCTAATTTTTTGTGAGTAGCTTTATTTTGACGAAACGCCCAACTTTTTTCCTTACAACAATTTTCGTTGGTGGTAGCTCACAGGGGTAGCAAGAATTAAATGTGTTGATTTGACAGATATCAAAAATATATTACAAACAGGGATTTTTATCTGGTAATTTTTAAGATATTTATCTAAATAAACCGAAAAAGATTTGTCCTACAAAATGTAAGGTTTCATCAAAGAGTCCCCTACCAACAACATGTAACCATACCACGAAAAATAACTTCTTACCAGCTGATTTTTTTTTGTTGATTAATTGATTATTTACATAATTTAACATCCACATTGTCCTACAAATTGCGAGGTACGTCATCCTGGTTTTTTGATATTATTTATCGAATCATCACATTTATTCTCTGCTACCCCTGTATGCTACCACCAACGAAAATTGTCGTAAGGTAAAAGTTGCTCGTCTCATCAAAATGAGGCTACCCACTGAAAATAAGCTTGTTAGTAATGACTTGGAAAAATGGTCCCAGAATCTCTAACTATTAAAGGAATAAAAAAAGATCCTAAAAACGAAAAAACCTTTAATAAAAATGTCCCCACTCAGGAAACTTTACCAACATTATTTATTTTTCGAAAGCTTTAAAGTTAAAAAGAAAAACATTTAAGGATCAAAGTAGTGTATAAACCTTTATTCATAAAATTGCTTCAGGAATGCCTTTTAATTTTCTTACCAGAATTAGAAAACACCTTGTATATTCTTTTATAGAAAATATTACTGGTAAAACTACCATTTTTACCTGCTGGTATTCAAGTTATATTTATTGTTTTAACAAAACAATTAAAAATATTACGAGAATGGAGAATCTAAACATGCGATAATACAATAAAATTGTAGAAATTTATTACGTTCGAAGTTGCACGATCCTGTAAAGTTAAATAAGGTATTTCATGGACACTAAGAACAAACAATTTAGAAGCTTACAGGCGTGTTTCTTGATTTTTGTAAAATATGATTTTAAAATTTTATCATTTAAAATTGTAAAGCAAAAATAATAATTATTGTAATAAAGTGTTATCCAGTATTCTTAAATTAAGCCATTAATATCTCCAGATTGCAAAACTAAAAAACAAGGCAATTTACCATTTTTTCCTTATTTATAAGGCCAAGCCAAGTGGTTCTTTAAAAAAATATTAACATTTTTTAAAATTTCCAGAAATCTATTTTTGTTAGTTTTTTGACCACTGCGTGCTTAAAAATGTAATTTATTATTTATTTGCGCTTCTTTAAATTTAACCAGTCCGTGGTTAGTAATTCATAGAGAAGTGCGTTAAAACTTATGAAAAAGTGGACTTGTTATTTACTTGCGGGGAGTGGCAAAATAATATTGCCACAGTAAGGCACCTAAATTTTAATTATACAATTTTATGGACTCTTACAATAAATGATACAACTTTAAAAAATTCCTTTATATGTGGATTAACTGGTACTGCTGTATCATAACATCTTTTATTTTCCATAATGGTAATTTGTTTAAAAACAAAATACTTTGGGCACTTTATAATAATAATGAATACCTAGTAACTCCGGTTATTGAGGCAACTACGGCTACTGACTTTTTAAACCAATAAAATACATTTTTTGTTTATGTGTTTCTTTTAATTTATAGTGCCAAAGTATAGTTTATCTGGCCAATGTTATGGCTGGCTTTTAAAGAAGCAAAAACTTAAAGTAAATGCCATTGAAGAGTTGTATTTTAAATTATTTATGCAAAAAATCATTATTTTTTTTCCACGACCGTTAAAAAAATGCTGTTTTTTTAAATCATTAACATGGAGTTAAAGTACTCCATTCTAGTACACTACACACAGTGTTAAAAAAAGTAGCTTTTTAACACTTTAAAGCTTATTTTCACACTTTGAAATAGTGTTTTGTTTCAATGCCTACTACAATACCTTTAAATATCAATTTAAGATTAACAGAATAAACGGTCAAATTACCTTTGATTTTGTCATTATTTCTTTTAGTTCATGTGTCACTAGTTTTAAAATTTGACAGTTTGCAAATAAATTTAATGAAAATTATTTAAATTTATTAGTATTAATAAATTTGGGTAAGTAAGAAATTGAAAAGGAATTTATACTGTTTTAGTATTATTTCTACAAAAAGTAGGTACATACAATTTTCTAAAATTGAATAATAAATGCATAGTTATGAAAGGATGATTGTCTTTCAAAAAATAAGGAGGCTATGATTTTGTGTTGCAATATAATGGCTGTGCTGCAATTTAAATTAATAGGTTAAGATAAATAAAACATGTATAAAATGGTATTTTGAAAAAATTGTATATGGTCGTGGAAAAAATATATTATGTAACACATGCATAAAGTTTCTTTTTACTCATGAGATTGCCGCACTCGCCTAACGGTTCGTGCTGTCAAACTTCCCATTCATAAAAAAGTATTACTTTATGCACTTGTTACATAAATTACTATTATAAGACCTAGAACATTTTCTAGATTTTTTTACGGCATTCTTTAAATAAAAAAAAATAGTAAATATTTTTTACCAAATTTAATCTGGATACTTATTTTTATCAGCTGTTTGACCAAATTGCACAGTGTTAAGGTAGGTTTACATCTGACATTTTTGCATGATATTTATGTCAGACAGAAATTCTGGCTAATGTAAACAAAAAACAATTTTTATCGGACATACATTTTTAAACACAACCACTTGACAATGGCTAAATACATTACGTGTGAAAGCCAAAAACCGAGGACAGAATAAAATATAACAAATTTTTGACCTTTACATTAGCCAGAATTTCTGTCTGACATAAATTATCATGCAATAAATGTCAGATGGAAACCCACCATTACTCCTTAATTTGAATTGCGAATACATGCAATACTATTTTAACTAACGTATTATACCGAAATTAAGTCATCATAATGTTTACATTTGAAAAAAAATAGTATTTTTTGCTAAATATAACAAAAATTTAAATATTATTCTGATTGCAAAATATTAGGTATCTACATCTCTTGAAGTGAGTAAGAAAAGTATATTTTTCGGCTTGCGTTGGTTACTTTATGTTAAACAATATATTATGGTTTTATTATTTAAGAACTATATTAATATATTTTTTTGCTTAAAAACCTCTTGTTTATTAATTTTTTTGTCTATTTTTTCTTGTTATATGTTTTAGAAGGAATAATTCTGGGTTTATTTTTACATACATAAAAAATATTTCTGGTTAAGTTATAAACAGTGGCGTAGCTAAATATGGGGATAGACGAGGCAGTGCCCCGGGGTCTCTAAGATCAAATCAAAGTTAAAAGGGGCCCCCGAGCTTTGTAGTGAAAAGAAAATGTGTGAATGCAGGTAAAAAGACTTTTTTGCGCTCTGAAAATATTTTGGAGTTGTCAATATATGTTGTTGTTGTTGTTCTTATTAGGTGAGGATTTTGTTTTGCTCTTTTATTTTTTTCATGCTCCTCGACGTTTTCATTTTTTGTACCGCCTTGGATGTCATTCTGTCGGCGCCCATAATTAGGGACCCACTCTAGTTTTTTGCTACAGGGCCCCTGAAATGACAAACTACAGAAGGTCAGTATTGTGTTAGGGTTAAAAGTGGCTTTTTCGTATTTTTAAATTGGAAATATTTAAAACAAAATAAAAACATTTTTGAGATATCTTTTTTATATATAAAAATAAATAATGCCAATTAAAAAATATATTTATTTAACTTATTTTACCACATTATTTTTTAAATCAGCTGCATCAATAATAATAACCATAGGTAAAAACATATTTAAACATTGTCATAGTTATAATTTTTTATAATGTTATTACACATTTTATTAATTAATTAGTTATGGCACTCTAAAAATTAAAATTTAGGCATAAAATTCAATATTACATTTTACTGCAGAGTTTAAAATAATTATTATTGAAACTATTTTGTAACATAAATAAACCAATACAAGCGGAAGTTGTAAACTAGAGTCTAGGAAAACTTATTTAAATTTGCGGGATCGTGCAATTTCAAAAGTAATGAATTTCTATAATTTTATGGCACATTTGCGTGTATGGATGCTTCATTCGTATATGATATTTTAGGATTTGGTTAAAACAATTAACATGTAATGTAATTAACCCGGTGTTAAGTTTATAATTAAAATCATACATAAAGATAATAATTATTTCATTACCAAAATAATAAAAAAGTATAATTTTTATTAGTACTTCAAAATCGATATTAGTACCTGACACCTAAAATAATGAGAAATGCTTTTTGTAAAAAAATAGTGCCGTTACCCATGGGACGTACGAACGCCGTACGCCTGATCCATTGAAACTAATAAACTAATGTGAGCTGTCACATGCATGCGTACACGTTAGCTTACATTACTTTCAATGATAAACCTTTTTGTCAGGCGTAGAGGGTTCGTACGTTTCATATGTAACGGGACTAACAAGAAAACCATTCCAGATGCAATATTTGCAATATGTTGTAAGTACACATCATGTCATGTCTCGGAACTGGTGAACGTTAAATATTGAAAATTTCAAATAAATAGGGCATTTTACTTAAAATACCAAAAATATTACATGTAGCGCAAAACAAGAAAATGACAACAATGACAGTATTACTGTTCAATTCTAATTACCCAGAAACCCATAAATGCCAAAATTTGTAAACGCAGCTTAAGTAGTTTTGGAGATATTTGAACGCATCTAAACTTTTTACCTAATATGTGGTGTTGTCATATCTTAGCAGCTAGTAAATAAAGAATTACCAATTTCAGGCCATTTTCCCCTACTATGCTCTTCTTGAAATTTTAAAAAACAATTTTATCTGGTTTTGCAGTAGGGCGTCTCACATAATAAGTCATAAGGTTATAAGTTTTTTCTTTTTATTTTGATTTTGTTTAAAGATTTTACCAGCTTTAAGTTAATTATTATAGTATGAGACTTTTGTTTTAGGGTTTTAACCCTATTTGCAAAAAAAAAGAGAAAAAACAATTTGGCCTAATTTAAATTGGTCAAGTCAAAAAATATAAGTCACAGCACATTATAAATATTGGGCTTATTTGCCTAAAATTGGAACGCATATTTATTTATTTATATTTTTATGAAGAAGTTTCAAATAACCGTATATAAATATTATTTTATCACTATACCACTACATTAGAATATTTTAATCTAACTTTGTGGACTAATTTAGTTTTTTTTCCTGTTAATATGCACTCGTGCTTTTTCCAGACGAAAATTAAATTAAATAGCATGTTAAGTGAACGATGCCTTTGAGGCAGTGTAGTATGTTGCAAAAATAAACATTGCCGGAGTGGCGCGAGAAAATAAAAATATGAATATGCAGAAAATAAATGTTTGTTTTAAGTTTTGCATAATTTATTTAATTAAACGTTGTCACATAAAAACAATGGCCAGATAAATACTATTCAGGGTAGCAACGAGGAGACAAAAAAAAGTAAATTAAGAATTCAGTTACTTAATCTCAATTTTTGCTTCTTGGTTTTCCCTATTGCATAATAAAAAAAACTAATAAGGAAAATAAATCCTCTTAAAAACCTAAATTACTATTAGTACCTATGTTAGTTATGGTTTGGTTATTACCTTTTAATAATCATACATATATTTATAAAAATAAAAATAAATGTTAAATAAAAAAATACTTTTTGTTGTATTGTATTAAATGGGATCGGCTTAAGCAAGCCCTTCTCCCATTTCTACCTAAAAAGATCTTTTGTGATGTATTGTAAATGTGTTAGTTGCAAAACCTTTGTGGACAGTTCCAAAATAAAAAAATAAAAACAATTGCCAGTTGGACATACGAACCGAAATTCTTTTATTTTTGCTTTCTAGTAGGAGGGGAGCCCACGATGCTAAATGGTAATTTACTTGAGCTTTACCCTATTGGGTTGCAAAGCTTAGATAAGCGTAGTGAGCTTTTCAAAAATATATATATTTTGAAAAGCTCACTACACTGGGCAAAACGTCAGATGTTAGCTATGTAATGAAGTAGTTTTAATTATTTACAAAAAAACCTATACCCAAGAAAAATAAATAAATAATTATTGGTTTATGGTTTAGGAAAGATAAATAAATGATATATATTAGATAAATGTATCAAATGGGGTATTTTGTTAAACCTCTTTGAAATATTTTAGGAACGGTATTATAACATACAAGGTGTTTAAAAAAATAACTTTGTGTTAACACTTTAAAATAGCAGTCAATAGAAAAAATAAACTTTTCTGTTTATTATTTTTTTAATATATTATTATCTAATATCAAGTGCCTGGCCAAATTGGCAAAATTTGAAAAACACTTTATATCTCCAAAACCAATAAAGTGATTCATGATTTACTTTTACCATTAAATTTGTTTTAAAAATTAAAGTAGAGATTGTGCAATCAGATTTGTTCTCTCTCTTTTAGTTTTCGCTATACCTTGCAAAGTCAACGAAAGGCGCCACCTTGTACCCTTTAATATTGTACCCATTCATACAGTATGGTATATTAAAAAAAAAAAACATTTTTTCGTTCTAATTTGCAGCTAACACTTAACAATAAGTACTTATTTCTGTAAGAAGTTTCTTTCCATAATTGATGAATGTTGTATTTGCTTTTAAGCACTTTTTTAACCTACATCAAAAAGTTAAGGTTATCTTAAAGACGGAGTTTCGGTTAATTTTTGCCTTAAAATTAGTATGAAAAAAACGAGGGTACATAAGAAAGCTAACAACCTAAGAATTGAGCTAAAAGCATAATACGGGAAAAATAACAATGGACAAACTCCGAGACCTCAAGATGTCTTGTTTTGTTCTTGAACAATAAAAAAATCCATTATTTTTGATTCTTTATACGTTTGTACTAAACCATAAAAAGTTTTAAGTTTTTATCCGGTGATTAGGACAGATAACAATTTACATCTTTTTATTACTTATTGCCGAAAGTATATAAAATTAAGATTGAAAATGTAGTCAGCCGAATAAATTCTCATAATGAATTAATTTGTATAAACTATACTCTTCATATATACAGGGTGTTACAAATTCAAAGGGCACCATTAGAATTCCGGGGTACGCAAGAGATACGGGGTTGGTTAAATTTGGGCAAAGTTATAATAATACTTAAAAATTTGCAGTCGTTTGGGAATTATCCGGAAAATCCGAAATTTTGAGCAACAGTTTTTTGTGTTTATTTAAAGAGAAGAATATAGATAGAATAAACTAAGAAAAAATAAAAAGTGTTTTGTATAATTTTCGTTAATTCCGAAAGGGCTGCAAATTTTTAGGTTTTTAAATCGTAATATTGTTAAACATAAAAATGCGCCACTTTACCCCCAATTTAATCATTTCTGTATCTTTTATCTTTTCCGAGGTCCCTATGGTACTCCTTAAATTTGTAACACGCTGTATTTATGTTTTTGCAGGACGCAAAACAAGTGTTAAGAATAATATTTTTTCTATGAATTTCTTAGAAAATTAGAAACATAGTATATTTGTTTTTATTCTAATATTTCTTAGAGTCAAATATTATTTGTTAGTCTTACCGTTTATTTGTTGTTGCTTTAACAACCACTTATATTTTTAACGTGAGATTGCGTGGGCAAAGTTCAATTTTGCACACGAAAACGCAACTTCTTTGCGCACGCAAGTAAAAAAAATGTTTTTTCTTTTTAAGTAATGGTAAGATAAACATTTTGCTTTAAATGAAATATTACCAATACCAAAGACAATGGTTTTTACTATAGATGCACAAAAAACGGTTAATATTAGGCCGCGGTCCGAATTGTGCTCACAACATTTACGACGTATAGACTGCTAACGTGCAGTCCGATTTAAGGAGCGTGCCAACGTCTCTTTGCAGTATTAATAATTCGGACCACTTCTGAGTGGGTTTTTCAACAAGTTCAACATAACCTTACAAAGCATTTTTGATATATACATGAGTGAAGCATGTGGTATAACTGATAAAGATGGGAAAATGCTTGTATTTCAAGCACTTTTCGCAATCCATGAAAGTGATGGTAAATACATTTTATTTTGGACGCTTGAAGTCACGAATACAATACATTGATTTAAATAAACGCCAAAAACTTCGATGCTTACGATGATAACGATCCGACTCGTGAGTACTGTTAGCACTTCCACCTTCCACAACGCAAAAGGTAAGCGTGAAATCGGACCGCGTGTTGGTACGCTATGAGCGCTGTAAGCATAATTCGGACCGTGGCCCTAGTGTGACCATATTGCACCTACAAATATGTTGGTCTTCTTAACCAGCGATTTCTATACTAGTCAATATGTCATTGCTGCGATCTATTTTTGTTCTTATTTTGTTTTTTTTTTTTAATAGGTTTTAATAACTACACATAGTTATGAAAAAAGTTAAATGAAACAATAATGTGTTTTATTGCTTATTTAAATTGCAAATAAATATTAATTAAAATGTTACCTAGCTGCCAGTTTGAAATGTAATAGAAAATTGGTGAAGCATACTTTATTAAATGGTGTTGAGTTACTTATTTTCTTTTGTGTATTAGCTATTTAAATATTAACATTTTTTGATATGTTATGGTTAGACTTACAAAGTATTTGATTTTAAACAAGCCACCCTAAATAATTTTGTGTTTTGTACATTTATGGAAAAATGCTTAAACATATCAATTTTTATTTTTAGGGGAACACATTTTTATGTTAAAATTTACTTGTTTAAGATTATACCGTCCCACCACCAACACAAAAATTAAAAATTTTAATTAAAACAGGGGGCAAAATGACACCTTATGGTTTAAAATCTTTAACAGTTTCTAGTTTTTTAAAATCGTATCAGTAGTTTTTGAGAAAATTATTTATAAAAAGCGGGTATATCTAACTTGTGGCTCTCTTAGACAACTTTTATATTTTTTAAAATACCACAATGAATTTGACACGTAGGTATATCACATAAATGTGCATTGTGGGATTCAACTGTTTTCTATCATTTTTGATTTAGTAGGAATTGACCCTTACTTTCATATTTTAAATAAAACACTTGGTCAATTTTCACTAACTTAAATAAAAAATTACATTTTTCGAGTATAATGACATCTCATTTGCTATTATTGTATGAAAAACGTACCCATTATATTTATGACTTCAAAAACTTGAGTTAAATTAATTTTAATAATTGATATTAAAAAATAACGTTTTTTATTTTTTTTAATCTAAAATTATGTATAAACCCAATGTCATATTAAAAAAAAACATTGTATTAGGTTTAAACCAACGAAACACACCCAACAATAAAGAAATAAAAAAGAATAAAAATAACACACAATAATAAAGAAAAGTTTAATAGAATAATACCTTTTTTTATTTTTCTTTAATTAAATTGCAATTAAAACATTTATATTTATGGTATTTAAAGCATTTTTTTATTGAGCTTAACGCGCTTTGCGTGTCAACATATTTTCTATATGCCGTAGAGTAGCAATATATTAAATAACTATTCTACAACTAGCAATGTACCATTCCTTTTCCCAAATTAATTAATAAAATGTTACCCATCTGCTAGTTTTTATACATAAAGATGGTGAAGGATACTGTAATAAATGATGACAAGTTACTTATTTTCTTTAATGTTTAAAAGTATAAAATTATTATTTTACCTTATTTCATACGTGTGGTAATACATATACAGGTTCGCATGCATTGTTTTTTAAGGATATCTCTTTGATTTTATTATTTAATCTAATCTAATATATTATATAAAATGCTAATGTACGTTCGTGTGTCCACGATTTTCGCTATCATCCGCAACTCCGATCGACTTCCCGTCGGGGTTACAAATACCCCTTGGTCTCCCATTGTGAGTAAGGGAGTTTGGTCGGGGTGGGTGGAAGTGGGTGGTTGTGGGTGGCAAAAATGTAAAATATGTGTAGTGGCGCCATCTGTTGTCGAGTAGTTGAACTTCATTCAGAACAACGGTTATTTGGGTCTCATATAAACTCCCGAGCGAAGCCGGGAATCAGAGCTAGTTATAGTATATTGTGTAACATGTAGGAAAAGCGATATATTTCCGCAAGGTGGTGGAGTTACTAAACACCAAATATGATTTTGCTATGAGTTGCACACATTATTTTTTCTCCGATCAAAATAAGTCTTTAATTTCTGTTTAAGATAGTATAAAATGGTTTTTTTTATTTTTATTTTTTTTTTATTTTAAATCGTTTATTGTCCAAAGAATCAATTTACAATTCTCATTGACAAACAGTGTTATAAATATATACATCCATACTAAAATCTCTCCCCACTTAACAATTATACACTTCGACTCATCAAAACAATATGACTAAATCAAAACTATTAGAAAGGCTAGAAACGTAGAGCAACGTCAGTCATTAAAATTTAAAAAACACACGTTTTTATTTAATAAAATAATATAATTAAGTTGAAATTAAAAATAAAATTGTTACAAAGGCCAGAAAAGTAGAGCGTGTCAATCATTAAAATTTAAACAATATCAAAGTACAATTACATTTCCAAACAAATACATCTAGACACTTGCACATATACAACACAAATTAAATTTTATTAAAAATAAACATTATACAACCAACAGTAAATATTAAAACTACAGATATCATAGCGTCCGGAAATATATTTTCGGCCATGGCCAGAAAAGCACGTTGCCTTGCAACGCCTTTAACCTACAAGAGTAATTCATTTGAGAGGTAACAAAACGTATTGGGAATATGTAGATTTTTGTCCGATCGGAGAAAAATATTATTTTATTAACGAAGCTTTGTTGTTTGCATATTAATTATAATTATCTTTAAAATATACAATAATGTCTAAAAGAAAGAATATGTTTTATTTGCGAAATATGGATTGATAAATATAAGTTGTATTTTTTAAAAAAGTAATCAAATAAATACCATTTGTAAATAAAAAAATGTGCTTATGTGCACTCTAAAATTGCTTATCCCCTTTTGATTTTTTTTTTGCCTACGTAGGGTTTTTAAAAACAATTTTAATATTAGCTTTAAAAAATTATATATTCATTAGATCAGTAAAATTTCTACAAATACTTATTTTTCGATTTTTTTCTGTCCATCCGAGTAATAATGTCTTATGCGAAATATCTTTGCAAGTATGTCTGACGGCGTCTCTATAAGTTAACAAAATTAGAATATTATGTCGTAGACTGTTCGGTCGGAATAATGACTCAAATGAATATTCAAACAGGCTGCATTACCATATGAAGAGCAGTTCAAGTTTTGTCCTCAGGGCACGAATTGAGAAAAGAAGCTCACTTTTCTCACTGCTTGGTCGACGGAAAAGCATTTTCAGCAAAAAATAACTGGTTGTATAGAGTGAAAAGTTTTATTACGTCATTAATTTAATCTAATTCTTTAACTTTTTTATAGTGTTATTTTGTTTTCAAGATTGTAGTAATGTATCGAACCCGCTATTTTGCTATAACAGTTGCTTCTGCTACTGCTAAACAAAAATAGCAGTTAAAAATAGCTGCTTCTTTAAAAGCATATGCTTTTTAGTATAATTTTATACATAATATTTCTAAATTATCGTTTAATATTAGCCGTCTTTTTGCCAAAATATTTTTATTTTAAATGTAGAGTCTGTGCAAATTTTCTTTGCTCTTTATTGATATTACTTAATAATAATCAAAGTACAACAAAGTACAGAAGATATAACAAATAAAAAAATATTTTCAACCAACATATCCAAAATACATCTGTTAAAGGAAAGTGCAATTTTATCCCTGAATTTAGCGTTCGCATTCACTATTCGCGGTAGTTAATCGCAATCTTTACTAATATTATAATAAAGAACTTTGTAACTTTATTTGTTTGTTTGTTTCTTTGTAGCTGCTAATCTTTGGAAGTACTGAACCGATCATAAAAATTATTTTACAATCGGAAAGATACACTATTCAGGAGTTTTATAGGCTATATTTTATTATGATTTAACAAAAAGTTTAAATAATAACGCCCAACAAAGTCAGCACGAGTCGGCTATCTTAGATAAACTATTAAAGACTAATCTTCGGATATACTAAACCAATCATAAAAACTCTTTTACAATTAGAAAGCTACACTATTTTGGAGTGCTATAGGCTATATTTTACAATGAATAAACAAAAATTTGCCAAAATATTTTTTATTTTAAATGTAGAGTTGTGCAAATTTTCTTTGCTCTTTTATTGATATTACTTAATAATAATCAAAGTACAACAAAGTACAGAAGATATAACAAAAAACAATATTTTCAACCAACACATCCAAAATACATCTGTTAAAGGAAAGTGCAATTTTATCCCTGAATTTAGAGTTCGCATTCACTATTCGCGGTAGTTAATCGCAATCTTTACTAATATTATAAAAAAGAACTTTGTAACTTTATTTGTTTGTTTGTTTCTTTTAGCTGCTAATCTTTGGAAGTACTGAACCGATCATAAAAATTATTTTACAATCAGAAATATACACTATTCAGGAGTTTTATAGGCTATATTTTATTATGATTTAACAAAAAGTTTAAATAATAACGCCCAACAAAGTCAGCACGAGTCGGCTATCTTAGATAAACTATTAAAGACTAATCTTCGGATATACTAAACCAATCATAAAAATTCTTTTACAATTAGAAAGCTACACTATTTTGGAGTGCTATAGGCTATATTTTACAATGAATAAACAAAAATTTAAGAGAAAAATAATTACATATGTATATCAATATACAGTGTGTTCCAGGATAGGTGTTACAAGAGGACAAAAGGAATAACTTCAAGTGGTATTATACCAGGCGAGTTATAACTAAAAATATGAAAATTGCCCAGGAGCTAACTACTTTTAATTTTAAAAATAGTTCAAAATTTTATAAGTAAATGTTTTAGATAATTTAATTTTATGTTAAAATTTGAAGTTGAAGCATGAGGGTAAAACAAATTATAATTGTCATTTTTTACATTGCGCATTACAACTTAAAACATTGGCAAGAGAAAGCAAAATTTAAATGAAATTTATTAATTTTATATATTTTTGTAACATTTTCTACTTTAAGCCAAGCATTTCAAAACTGTTTATACATAATTTTTACATCATGATTGATTTAAAAATATTTATATATATATACTTAAATTCTTTAATTTTAAATTTTGACATAAAATTTAATTCTCTACAACATGTACTTATACAATTTTGTTTTATTTTTAAAAATAAACGTACTTTACTCTTGGTCATTTTTCATATTTTTAGTTATAATTCGACCTATATATTACCAATCGGAGTAAAATTTTGTATTTATTAGTTTTGGACCATACGACCAGTGTTTTCAAAAAGCTTTAAAAAATTCAAAGTTTTTGGTTCATTTGTCCTCTTGTATCACCAATTCTGGGACACACTGTATACTTAATAGTATAAAGAGTTAAGTTTGTAATTACGTGTATGAACTCCGATTGTCCAATGGTAGAATGCTTGCCTATTACACGAAATCTACACTATTAACGAACAAAATGGCTATATTTTATTATGATTAAACAAAAAGTTCAGAGAAAAATATAATTAACGCCAAACGAAGTGGGCACGGGTCGGCTGGTATATAATAACATAATCGAATAATAACCGAATAACCGAATCGCACTCACCCTACATTTGCTCGATAGCTTGGTCGCTCAGTCTATGACGCCATCGCTGTTCTGCTAATTGCTACATAAATATCTGCTAATTTTGAAGCGCGTAGCAGTTAAAAATTTTGTATACTAGATAGGAGGTAAAAAAGCCGGTTGCAATTTAGCAACTCACCTTTACAAGACTGCCCACATTTTCCATACAATTTGAAAAACTGTTTACGGGATAAAATTAAAAAATTTATCGGGTGGTATGTGTAATGTTTTAACGCCCCGATATTTTTGAAATTGTACGCTATACAAAAGATTTAATTGATGTGCTTCTGCATTATTACGACCTTAAAATCTCTTTTGGTTTAACAAAAAGTACAATGAACCCTTTTATCTTAAATACAAATACCTTCTCTTTTTACTGTACTGTGTGGTTTTCTATTTGCCATTAAGAGGATGCCGTACACGTTAAATTGAGCTAAAACGCGATTCGCAGCCGTTTTTTAAATATTTGTTTTGGAAAAAAGTTGTATATAGAAAAGTTTTTAAAACGATCCAAAGATTATCGGAAAGTGGTTATTTTTACGGTTTTGTAATTTTGTGAAATTTAATGTGGTAATTTATAAACATTACCAAAATTTAATTAACTTTCCGATAATCTTTGGATCATTTTAAAAATCTTTTCTATATACAACTTTTTTCCAAAACAAATATTTAAAAACGGCAGCGAATCGCGTTTTAGCTCAATTTAACGTGTACGGCATCCTCTTAATACAAAAATATTTTTTTTTTTTTTTATAAAAGTGCTGGTTAATCTAAATCAACCTTCTGGGTAACAAAAAAAAAAAAGAAAAGAAAGCTGTCACTTGATATTTGGGCCTAACTTTGAATTCTAAATAACTCACTTCTTTTACTAATGTGGTTTATGTGACCATGCACTTTACTTTGATTACTTTAAATTAAGAAAACACCTTAACAAAAAATGTATTACATGTGTTAAAAGAGCCAGTAACCCCAGTTACCACAATAAAAAATGTTTTTTTCTTTGTTTAAATAGTCGGTAACCACAGTTACTCACTAGGTTTTTTCTCAATATAATGTGCACAATGTTTAACTTTTATAAACATAATATTTTTTGACAAAATTTTTAAAGTTAAGTACGTACATATATTATATCTGCTTTAAAAAATTATGTTAGATGAATAAGCTGTGAAACCAAAAAACAACAACATTTTTTACTATCTGAGTTTTAATTAAAACATCCATTTATTTAACAACTTTTTTAACTAATTTAAAAGGTATAGCAACATTTTTTATTTTAAAAAACTATATTAAGAACAACACCATCTGAGCTTGCGCTGTCTGCTGTTAATTATAATTTAATAAAAATATAAGAGAAAACACATTTTTCTTATAAATGGTTTAAAGCAAAATTCAAAAGAATTGACAAAAAATTGTTAAAACCTCGAGATCGAAAGGTCGCCTTTCTTTACGATTTTTTCAAATAAAATGCTGTTTTTTGTTTGTCTCTGTCAATTACTGCATAACCTCGTGTTTTTCAAAATGCTCAAATTTCTTAATTTAGTAAAGAAAATATCAAGAATAAGTAAAGGTATAATTTAATGACAAATTATGACACATCAGGACAATTAAACATTTTTCTTTTTTACTTTTATTCATTCTGTACTTAGTTTTTTTAACAGTAAATAACAATGGTTACTCCAAAGTTATAGCATCAGCTCTCCTTAATATTTTTTTGTCCTGATAACTTAGTTGTGAAAAGAAATATGGCCATTTAAATTAAAACATTTTAGATTAAAGCCTATAAAAAATCAGGCATATTCGATAATTTTTGTGGGAAGTACATTTTTTAGGATTTGCCGCCAAGTTTAACGTTAGTAAATTAAGAGTTATTAAATAGAAAGAATAAGAACCGTTGGACAAGTGTCAATATATAATTTATTTCCTTACTTTTTTAAAGGGGTTTTTTTCTTTAAAATTTATCTTTTGTCCTCGACTGTACCTACTAAATTTTATAAGTACATATTAAAAGTAACTTTTTGTTTGTGAATTTCGATAACTTCCTATAATAATTATATAATTCTAATATACCTTTTAATTTTTTTCAGGTAAGTTTAACTAAAAAAAAGATTCTTTAAAATTGGTAAGTTTTTTTGAATTTACTGTATTTTTATGTTAATAATATTTATTTTTAAATAAGTAAATTTATTAACCGTATGGCAGTAGTAGATTTACGCTATCATATTAGTGAAATTCCCCTCTATCACAATGGCCTAAATTGTATAGAGCCTTTAAATATTCATAAATTCTTCTTTATTACCTTATCATTAGGATATTTTTATTATTTTTAATAGTAAATCATCTATAACAGCAGTTTTGGCAATAAATAAGATGTATCATTAAACCTTAAATTAACTAATTAAAACATCGCCATTTTTACACAAGAACATTATTTTTTCCAAAATTATGACACATGTAATTACTTTTGGTATAATTTTTGGCACATTTTTTAATAAAATTGTATGAAATTTATACGTTTTTATGGATTTTTTACATGGTTAGGCACAATACAATTTTTTGAAGAATTACACTGTATAATACCATGCCGATTAACTATAAACATCCTGTAAGTTATATTTTAAGTTATTTCTTAACAAAGCACGACAAAATGATCCTTTTAGTGATATTTTATGCAAAGTAGTAAATCATCACAAACGTTTCCCATTCATAAGCACAGTGCACATCGCTGGATGGTACGAGACGAAGGGAAAGCTTCTCAGCTACTTATTTAGCTTTTTAAATCACTTAAAAATGCGGATATTTTTGTTCGCTAACAATGCTAAAAATGTCTTTATTTTTAAATGATTATCAAAAGATCCCAATATTTAAAAAATATTTTTGGTAAATGACTCCTAATTATTATTCACCTGTTTTACTTACCTTTAGCACAGTTAGTTTTTATTTATTTCTTTATTTGTTTGTGTGTTTGTTTGGGTCAAATTTAGTAACTAGAATTTTACCCCCTTTCTAAAGACAGATCGATCAAATTTTTGGTACACACTCCAAATCTCGATGAGAACACAATATAATATATTCTTTATGATTGTAAATCCAAGATAGCAGCCGATACAAAATGGCGCATTACATACTACTTCACAACAACCTCAATATGGGTATCAAATGAAAGGGCTTGATTGGTATAATAGAGGTCACTATGAAAAAAATTAAATCCAAGATGGCCACCGTCACAAAATGGCGGATTACATTTGTGGCGAGCATGGTGTAGGGGCTAACGTATCGGCCTCTCACCGCAGCGATCCGGTTCGAATCTCGGTTCCCTCTACGGATTTTTAATAGCTCGTCACCTCACAGATGGGAATGGCAAAGCCTCTGTGTAGTATTCTGCCAATCCTAGGTAGTAGTTATTTAAAAAAATAACGTCCGTGGTGGCACTACCGCGTTCTCTTAAAGGTGCTGTAAAATGCAAAACTGTATGTTTCAGTGCTTGGATAACGTTGGAACAGGGTAAAAAATGGGTTAAACATCCAATAACCCGGCACTCATGGTACTTTGGTATTTAGGCATAAGCTTTCGTGAGATGTCACAAAGATAAAAAAAAATCCACAATAACCTCAATATGGGCATCTAATAAAAGGGCTTGATTACTAGATAAAGCTTATTTTGGAAAAAAATAAATTAAATAAATCTAAACAAAGAACTTTTTCAACTTAGAATCTGGGTTTAAGCATGGGTAAGGGGTATTGATCGGACAAATAGTAAAATGGTTAGCTAGTTCTGGTTAGTTATAGTGAGGCATTTAATAGGCTCAATAGAATGAGGTGGGTCATTTAACAACAAAACTAAAAAGTTAAAAACAAATTATATAAAAAATGTTTTTATATTAAACGGTTTTATTACAAAATAAAAATGATGTAGGTTATTTACTAAAAGCAAAAAATAATTAAAAGTCCTAGCTACCAGATATTTTCATTAATCTGGGGTATTGATCAGATAAATATTAAAATCGTTGGGCACTACACATTTTTATCATAATATTTACTCTAGATACTCTACGCCCAACGATTTTATAATTTGTCTGATCAATACCCCAGATTGATGAAAATATTGGTGGGATCTGGTAGTTTGGACTTACCCAATTATTTTTTGGCTTTTATTACATAACCTACATCATTGTTACTGTAATAAAACCGTTTAACATAAAAAACCACTAGTGGCCCCTCTAAGCATCTCAAGTGGTCCTGCGAACCATGCCAATAAATAAGTTACAAGAGTTGACACAACATTACCCGAGCGAGTAACATGCTCTACTTCGACTTTCGAGTATTGCCTCGGCACGTAAGTGGGTAGTTCACTGCATAACGAAAATTTTGTCCAATGGTCCCCCAGAACTGAAACGTGAGAAACCACTGATCTAGAGTCCATTGTCCTCAGTCCATTATAACCTCTAGAATCTAGAAGCTTAAAGCGTGTGTTATAAACGGAGGTAGTAATATCAGAAAAGGTAATATTATTGGTTTTATTAAAAAGTACTAAATTAAATTATTTAAATTTGTTCAAGCATAAAATGAACTTTAAAATTAGGTTTTAATTGACCAACATTACATTTTAAAGTATTATTTGAAAAGTGTGTTCAGCTTTGTCACCTTGACAATTGGATTTGTCATTGATATGTCAAAAATACAGACCTTGCTTTGATTGAGATTTTTCGAGAACTGTGGTATCAAACTGCTATGGTCGAATCATCCTATTTAAAAAAGGATTTTTTATAAACATAAGTCCGCAAATATCTTTTATTTTAAGATAACGGGTGTTAAAGTTGTAAAAGGTCCATATTCCAATTTTGTTATTATTTGGCAATGTTATTTTTTATGAGCTCGCTTAGCACTAACTTAATCAAATTTATAAGTCTAGTGGCGTCTAGAGCAACATCTGAACAAATATTTCTAACATAAAAATGGTGCGCCATTGATTGTTAAAATGTTTGTAAAGATTTTATATTTTATAGATTAGGCAAATAAAAACACAGCTCTTATGTCTTTTAATTTTTATCAGCAATTACGTAGAAATAACAACAAATACTTAATTAAATGATGTTTATTATTGGTCTAACCAAATTTTTCTAAAATTATGATATTTTTTTAATGTTTAACACCTTGTATCTTAACCCTTAACTACAGAGACTTCCGTAATTTTGACCGGTTGAGCTATCCAATTTGTCAAGGGTCTATTTACCTTTCTGGCATTTAGTTTTATGCTATTATCCAAGTCGTGAAAAGTACATATCTTACAGCAAGCAAAATATTAAGGATGAAAGTATGTCACCGGTCAAATTTACCGGTAGTCTGTGTTCTAAAATTATACAAATCGCTACAAATGGTCGAAAAGGTTCTTTTGTTCCTAAAGCCACGTACAGACTTGGATACAATCGGCGAAAACATTTGTTGGTCGACTGTATCTTGAATGTTGCACATCGGTCGGCCAACTTGTTGCAAACGCCATGGCAACATTCGTGGGCGTTTTCATCAAGGAATCGGCAAGACGCCTGTTTTCCATTTAATATGGAAAACATTGGCAGGTTTTACCGAGATTTAAAACTAGTTTGGACGCGAAACACTTGTATCTGCAAATGTTGGCCAACTTTGTTGCTGAAAATTATTTTGAACAAGATACAGTCGGCCGATAATGTTGTCCCGATTGTATCCAAGACTGTACATGGCTTAAGAATACACTTACGATCAGAGTTGGGCAGAATACTGAAAATCGGTATTCGAATACGAATACGAATACCGGAAAAAGAAAGTATTCGACTACCGAATATTTGAATACTTGGAAGAAAAAAGTATTCGAATACATGAATACCCGGAATTGGTATTCAAATACTGGAAACGAAAAGATTCGAATACTACTTAACAAAATCTATGACAAAATTGAATAGCAAAAAAAAGATCCTTCCTATTTTGCTTTCTTTTTCTTGGTCAAATCATGACAATTTTAGTATTCGGATACCACTTACACTTTTCGCTATTCGAATACTGAAAAAAAATATTCGTTGAATACTTCTAAAGTATTCTGAATACTATTCAGAATACTGAGTATTCGAATACGACCCAACTACTAAAAACGGCGTGCTGTAGTTTTTCTTTTATGTCTATAAATGTTTATTGGTGCATATGACAAAAATATAAAAATAAAAATAATTTGGTCAATTTTTACTGTCGTTTTAACAAAAATACTAAAAATATATTAAATGCAAAGTAAAAATATGTAAAAACTAATCCGTCTACATTATTATTAAAAAATTATATCTCAGAAACAGCACCTCTTTGGTTAAGGGTTAAGGGAAAAAATTTGAGAAACCATCGTGTTTATTATGGATCGAACGTATTTTTAAAGGTTTATTTTTTGGGATGATATGGTTTTATATGGACAGTCCCCACTAAACGTAAATTTCTAGTACGCCAATGAACTACAGTAACAAATCGTAAATACGCAACGTACTGCCAATCTTAAGGTTTTGATTAACCGCCTGTAATTCATATGGGTTTCTAAAAATACTAACTAGTTGTATGGCCACGCATCACAGATTTAGATGAGTAGCGTAAACATTTAAAAGCCGCCGCTGCTCAATAAAAAATAACCGCGCGTTTGTCGGTTGAGATACATTGCAGATTGATCATTATTAATGTCAGTCATTTGTCATGCGACGCTCGTTTCGGTACGGACAAATCAAATATGACCATCTGGATGAAGGTGTAGCTAAAGAACCGACGATAAAATCCGGTTGTCCAGAAATTCCATCCATAAACTTTAGGGGTACTTTTTCAAACCTAGAAAATCTATTTATTTAAAATGCAAAGTCATATTTTTTTGCAGGTTTGTGAGAGAGTTGTTCTGCACCGATTTACATTTGAGAATATCCTTAACTGGCATAAACACATTAAGAGCAAGATCCCAGGGCCCCAAAACCTTCCTTATTTTCTCAAAAATAAAATATATCAAATAATGTAGTGCTAGTATATACCATGCACATTCACATTTTCTAGCATGAGCCGACGGCCAATTTACAGGTACTAGGTGCTAGAGGTAAATAAAAATATTACTTACTTTTCTCAAAGTCTTAGTACTGATTTTTATGTATATTTTGGAAAACATTTTAATAATGTTTATTAAAATTAATGTAATTCATTATTAATACTCGTCTGATACGGAAAATCATTTCGGCGGCCATAATTTATACCAGGCGTTTTAAAACTTTCAAAAAAAAATGTAACTTTACTAACAATCTTAGTCTTGATTTTTTATATAATACACAGGAAACTAATTCAATAATAATTTTCGCAAGGAGCCAGACCAATCAGAGGGGCCTAACACTTCCCCAGGCACACACAAAGGCTTGCTATGTATATGAACGTGATCGTGATTATAGATAGTTTTATACAATTTGTAATTAATTAATAATTTAATTATTAATCTAATCGGTCTTCAGTAATAACGAAGAACAATGTTTACATTTATCAATACCAATAATTATTGCATAATTAAAAATATATAGTGTGTCCCAGGATAGGTGTATAAAAGGACAAATGGAACATTTTTAAGTATTTGAACGTCCTTTAGGGAAAATTGGTCGCATCGCCAAAAACTAAGAAATACAAAATTTTACTCGTATTGGTATTATACAGGACTAGTTATAACTAAAAATAAAAGAAATGCCCAGAAGTAAAGACCTTAAATTTTTTAAAAAATGGAACAAAATAAGTCAATGTTGCAAAGAATTAAATTTTATGTCAAAATTATTATTATTATATAATTGTTTAAAAATTAAATAGGTAACGTAATTAGCAAGTGAATGTTTTTTGAAAATGTGTTTTTTGTGAATTTATGTTTAAACACTATCCACTTAATTCTAGTAAAGTATTAGTGACAAAACATTGAATGCGTTAAAAATAATTATATCATTAAAAAAACAATAAAATGGTTGTATAGTTGTATTAAGGACTATATAAATTCAAAATAAACGGTTATTAAGGACTATGTTAATCCTAAATAAAAAGTTCAAAAACATATTTTTATTTTATGAAATTTCGGTGGCGTATCAAAAAATATTTAGGATTAATCTTCAACAGACGACACTATATCAGTTATATTTAATAATTTTTTGTCAAAAAATATCTGCACTTTTGTTACAGAATTTCTGTATTTTCCAAAAAACTGTCGGTTCTTTAATTATTACGATAGTAGTGTTATTATACCCGGAATAGGTTCTCTAAACTATATGGTCATTTGACTAGCCACGCAATACTTTAAAAATGTAAAATTTTACGTGCCAAATTTGATAAATCCTTATTCATATCTATTTTTTTTTAAAGGTATACATTTCCTTAAAAAAATTGACTTATGTTGTATTGACAGTCTTTAAAAGGTCAGGCATTCTAATAATATTTTTACGAGCACTAAAATCTAGTTGTATACGTGTTGCAAAGTTAATAATCTCATAAAACTTAACAATGTATATAATTTGGGACATTCCATCGTTCATCTGCCTCCTCGATTAAAATTAAATTGAACACTTATTGCTCGATACAACATTAAAGAATTTTCATAGCTTTTGTAAGTGACAACATATTTTTGTACTCAATACATGTTGTAGTATTACTTTTCAATTAGTCGAAAACTAAAAATAAAACACTAAAAGCGTATTTTGAAATACTGTTGCAAGATTTTACTTACTGACTCATCACTATATTTGTTGCACTTATAAAATAACGTGTAGTAAATACGATGGCCGATAATAAAACTTCGTAATTTACTGAGTTTGCCGTTACTTCTAATACTGTATATGTATATAAAAATTGTTACTTAATTATTTGTATGCAACAAAAGTTGGTTGTTTTATTTTGGAGGGAATGATTACGCGACCATTTTGGTACTGCACTGTGTATTTATTGTACTTTATTCTTTTGTTACTTTCTTTTTTTTGGTCAGGTCTAGCAAGATTTTTATTAAGTTGGTTCATTTCCGCAAATTTTTTTTTCGGTGCTCAAACACATTTTCAATCTTCATGTAGAAAAAGAATCGAGCACGTTTGAGCTCCTAATATTAATTTTAAGTACTAACTATTTAAATTTAAAGTCTTCCCATCTCAAACGCACGTGTTTTTTTTTACATTTTTACTGCTTAGCTACTTTTAACTATATTTTATTGTTATTTAATTGTTAACATAAGATAACTAGCGTTAGCTAGTCAAATTAAATCCTTAACTGTAGTTACCTCAATAAAACAAAAATAAGTGAGCGACACTACTCGTTGACAAAAATTTGATGTCTTATCTTTAATACATCAATATAAAAATAGAAAATAGATAAACATTTTTTACTTGTCGTGAATAATCGTTTTATCTTATTTTAACCCAAACTCGTAAAAATGAAGAATCCGTAAATTTAAAACATAACTAACTTAAGCAAGCCAAATTAAAACCTTAACTGACAAATTAACGAATGAATAATAAAGATCTATCAAAATAGTAAAAATGCATCCCCGAGATAATGCCATGGAACCCAAATTATATTGTTTGTAAACTTTAGTTACCTTAATGAAACGAAAAAAAATGAGCGATTGAGATACTTGTTGACAAATTTGCATGTATTGTATTGAAAGGATTAATTTGAAGATAGAAAATAGATATACAGTTTTTAAACTGCCGCGAATGATCGTTTCATCTTAATGCCCTGGTGATTATTAACCGCATTTTTAACTCAAACTTGTAACAATAAAAATTCTGTAAATTTAAAACATAACAACTAAGTTCAGCTAGTCAAATTAAACCTTTTACTGACAAATAAATGAACGAATAATGGAGATCTATCAAAATAATGAAAATTCATCCGCCAGGTAATGCCATGGAACCCGAATTATAATGTTCTTAAAGTTTAATTAGCTAAATAAAACGAAGACAAATAAGCAATACTACTTGTTGACAAATTTCCATGTCTTATCTGTAAAGTATCAATATGAAAATAGAAAATAGATAAACAGTCTTTTATCTTTCGCGAATGATGGTTATATCTTAATGCCTTGATTTTGTTTTAAACAATAAAGAATCTGTAAATTTTAAACAGCTAGCGTTAGATAGTTTAATAAACCCTTAACTAACAAATAAATGAACGAATAATAAAGATCTATCAAAATAATGAAAATGCATTCCCCAGCCAGGTAATGCAATGGAACCAGTTCTGGATTAACCCTATAAACAAATTAAGCAATTGCTTGGGGCATCACGTTCTGGGGGACACCACAAAGGTCACTAAAGAGTAGAAAATAAAGTTAATAGTAGAAACGTTCGTTTATGTGTTGTTTTTTGTTTTTAAAAAAGGTAAAGACCTTTTTCTTAATTTTTTGTTCTTTAAAACTTTCTGGTAAGGAAAAGTCCTTTAATTTGTATTTCTTTTTCCATTGGCCGTCAAAGAGTCAAAAAATTCTTATTTAGGGGGCACCACAGAAGTCCTGTGCTTAGGGCATCACGAAGTCTTAATCCGGCACTGCATGGAACCCGAATTATATTGTTCGTAAAGTTTAGTTACCTCAATGAAACGAGCGACATTACTCATTGACAAATTTACATATCTTATCTTTAGAGTATCAATTTAAAAATAGAAAATAAACAAATTCTTAATTATCGCGAATGATCGTTTCATCTCAATTCAATGCCTTGGTTTTATTTTAACCGCCTTTTTAACTGAACCTGAACAATAAAGAATTCGTAAATTTCATAACTTACTTTAGCTAGTTGAATTAAATCTTAACTGACAAATAAATGAACGAATAATAAAGATCTATCAAAATAATGCAAATGCATCCCCCAGGTAATGCCATGGAACCCGAATTATAATGTTTGTAAAGTTTAGTTACCTTAATGAAACGAAGATAAATGAGCGATACTACTCGTTGACAAATTTGCATGTCTTGTATTTAAAGGATCAATATGAAAATAGAAAATAGGTAAACAGTTTTAGACCTGTCGTGAATGATCGTATCATCAAATTATTATATTATCTATGCGATGGAGGGAAAATGAATTTAAATGTTTTTAGAAGACACGCAATAGTAATGCGGATGTATGGGAAGTTTTTAGCTGGCAACGAAGTATTCTTTGAATTAAGTTAACGTAAATATGGATTTATGTGTATATTTTGTATAAAATTTGGAATAATAAAAATTTGGTTTATAATTGTGTTGGGGTAATAATTTAACAAATATTTCTAACCCTTATTTTGCAATATGTCAGTAAGAAAGCGTTTCTCAACCTTGTTTTTTTATCTATTTTCACCGCGCTCCCTCCCTCACACAATAACAATGTGAGTATACTATACTCCGCCAAAAAAACTACTTTTTTGAAAAATATTTCGAAAATATTGTTCAAGGTGACAGAAAAAAAATCGTCAAGGTTTAAGCTTCTAATATTATTATTTGCAAATAACAGTTCATTTACAACAATCTCTTTTTTATGTAAAACTTGCAAATGATCTGAAAATCTAATAAAACTTTACCAACACACATTCTTGAATAAAGCCACTATAAATAATTATTTTTTCGTGGATTTTCGTTAAATTCCTTAAAAATAAAAGAATGTAAATTTCTTTAGGAATGTGTTTTATTAATAATTTTTTTGGATCAACAATTTGCGAGTTTTGCATAAAAGAAAATTGTTGTTAAAAATCTGTTAATCGTGGGGGTAAACCTCGTAATATTAATATTAGGGGCTCCAATGTTTTTGATTTTTTTGTCACTTTTAATATTTTCGATATAGTCGATTTTTTGGCTAAGTCTAGTGTATAAAATAATGTTTCAACAAGTCTTGCTTGGTAAGACTAGTGAAAGTCATTAGTAATTAAAATTATCTTTTCAATAATTATTACATAATAAACTTATTTTGGATTTAGTATTGATAAATATAGAGTCCTATTTATAAGTGTACCTACTATATCAGTGTTTATGTGTATTTTATTTTTAGTTATGTTAGACCTTTGTTTTTTTTTATTTTTCTAATTTTTTTTACATGCTCGCTCCCCCTCCTTTTATTAGAGGGGCGCGCCCTACAGGTTAAGAAACGCTGCTTTAACTGGTGTATTGCAAATAAAAATGTTGTGCTTTTCTAGTCATAACTCAAAAATATGTATTAGTACTGAACAACTCTATTCTTACTTCCTGATAATACTATCCTATATTTTGGTATTTTAATTTGGTAACTCTAACTTAAAAAACAAGAGCAGGGTAATACACACATCTTTTGCAGATCGGAATTTATGTTTTAAATCATGTTTGTTATCAAAAAAAAAAAAAAGATTATAGGCGACCAAGTACTACCTAAATATGAATTATGTACTCTTGTGGGCAGTATCTTCAAAAGGAATTTCAGTTGAAACAAGTATATAACTAAAGCCATATGACATTCAAAAAAAAAAATGGATTTTTCTTTGGTCTTAAACATGACAGTGTATCCCTGGATAGGTATATATATATATATATATATATATATATATATATATATATATATATATATATATATATATATATATATATATATATATATATATATATATATATATATATATATATATATATATATATATATATATATATTATATATATAGGACAAATGAAACAAACATTTTTGAATTTGAAATCGGTATTTTGGGAAAAAACTTATCGCATTTTCTAAAACTAAGAATTACAAAGTTTTACTCCGTTTGGTAATATACAGGGCGAGCTAAAACTAAAAATAGCGTAGGGTACAGTACTTTTATTTTTAAAAGTGTAAGAAATGTTGTAGAGAAATAAATTGTATGTCTAAATTTAATGTTTAAGCATTAAAGTAAAAAGGACAGTTCTTATTATTATTTTCTACATTAAAAAATATAAAATTTAAAATTTATTACTGGACCAAAAGGAGCGAAAGTTAAAAGAAAATTAAAATATTTTGAAGAATGTTGTGAAATTCGCTCCGTCGAGTATTTAAGTGTTAATGCATAATATGTAAAAAAATTGACAAAGAATATTTTTTCCTTAGTGCTTTAACCTTAAATTTAGACATATAATTTAATTCTTTGTAACATTTACTTATACAATTTTGTTCTATTGTTAAAAATAAGGGTACTTTACTCCAAGTCATTTTTTGTATTTTTAGTTATAACTCTCCCTGTATATTACCCATTGAAGTAAAATTTTGTATCTCTTAGTTTTAACTCATGCGACCAAATTTTTTAAAATATCGATTTAAAATTTTAAAAAAATTGTTTTATTTGTCCTCTTGTAACATCAATCCTGGGATATAGTGACGGCGAGTAAGTGGGTGCACGGGGGTAAATGCACCCAAAGGGGTAAAATGTATGGGTGTGATGCACCCATATGAGAAATAAACATTTTAACATTTTTGTCCTTAAAAACTGTTTGTTAATGTGCGCGAGCATCTTTCTCTTTGCTCTTTAAGTTTTTATTAGGTAAGAATAGAATACTTCTTTAGCCTTATTTTTGTAAAAGTTTTTAAAGTTTTAATAGTAAGTAAAATTTGAAGGTGGTGACCTTTTTTTTTGCTTGCTCTTTAACAAAAATGTATCTTGTCACTTGGCGCCGGCACCCATATAAAACTAAAAACCCGCTGCGCCTGCTGGGATACACTGTATATATACTCTGTATATGTATGCCAAATGCCCCAAATCAGAGAGCTTTAAATAATATTAGATTAGAGTACTAAAACTCTTGTCCGCTTTACTACCTTACATACACAGTTATGTATATTAAAATCAAAATTTAAGCCCTTACTTAAGTGCGTTTAAATTTCTGTAAAAAGAGTCATATTTTCTTAGGCGGAAGGTACCTTAATAATGACCCTATTTGGCATTAAATTCTTTACACAACTACAGTTTTAACCAGTTTTGGTTCTTTTTTGCATTACCACCCCAATTGAATTGGGACTATTTGCAAAAAATGCACCATTTTAAAATTAAATTTATTGTTAATATTTTGTTGCTTTTCGACTTCAACGTCAAAAAAGCTTTATTGTTCTAAGTATAATACTTCTTAAACAAATCATCTTAAAAATTTTTATTGTCAGGTCGCGCTAGTAAAAATAATAAATATGTCAAAAATAGTTGCCATTCTTCTCCCTTTTCACACCACTTCTAAAAATATTTATACTCTGACAAATTGTTAAAACAACAAAACCAATCACCAATTTGTAATAAAAACTACGAAAACGTATTAATGCATAGGGCAGGGCGGGGCTAGTTGAGCATAGAGGCAAGTTGGGCAATCAAAATATCTCAAAAACTATCGACCGCACGCGAAAGCATCAAATAGCGTAAAAAGGGGTTGCGCGAGGGGAACTCATTGTGCGACCACTAGTGGTGACGCGGAGATCGAGAAAAGTATCCGTGCGCATTGTTTATTTTGTGATTAAAAAGTTAAATAATTGCAAGTCAGAAAATTTTATCTGTGATAGTTAAATGTATTCCGTTCTCAATCAGGTAAGTGCTAATCTTAAGTAAATTTACTGCAGTTTTATTATGTGTAAAGATTTTGGATACAATTCTAACCGGTTTTTAATAAATTCACTTTTCCTTTAAAATTTCAGGTTGGGGTTAGTTGAGCTACAGTTGCCCAACTAACCCCACGGGTTTAAGTATAAAATTTTTTTTTTTAATTTTTAGTATACGGACTTATAACTGTAAGACTACTAAAGTCTTTTCAAGATTTAAAAGACGCTGCAACCCGAACTTTGTACAAGCAACAAAGAAAACGAGCTGACCTATCTAACTTATAAGTTTTCTCTGGAAATAGTTCGACCATACCCAAAGGCTGGTCCAAGAAAAGCCAAAAATGAATAAAGAAAAGCTGCAATTTTAACAAATTCAGAAGGCATTACAAGAGAAGCAAAATAAAACTGCTAAAAAACTTTTAAAAACGAAGATGAGTCAATGGAAATTTAAAATTTTTAAATAAAATTTTCTAACAAAAACATTTTTAAATAAAAATATAGAAAAAAGTTATAATTTTAAAAATTTAAATAAAATTTACAAACTAAAAGTTTTTTAAAAAATTGTAAGGCATTTCTTGCTAGATATTAAATCCAATAGTTAAGCTAAGCTAGGTACGTTGCTGTTTTATTAATGATATTTGTTGTTTTGACTATAAGATTATAAATATAAACAGCAAATTGTCAAAATGTATTTTTTTGTAAACGTATCTAACATTCAAGCCATGATTTGACTATACTTTTTAAGTGCTCCACTAGCCCCATACCCTTGCTCAACTTACCTCACGTATGGGGTACGTTGGGCATACTTGACTATCTACAATAAAATAGATGTAGCTCCTAAATCCGACTTATTAGAAATAAATTACTATGGACACTATTGCTAAGGGATAAATTGCTAATCCATCAGTATGCATTATGAGCCCCTAAGACTTATTTTTGAGGAGCTATAACTGATGAAGTGAAAAATTGCTCAACTAGCCCCGCCTTACCCTACTGGGTTAGTAAAAAGTACTGCAACTCCTAAATATCTTTAAAACCGCCAAAACTGCATGTATCAAAATTAATATCCAAGATATTTTGGATTTGTGAAAAATCGGCACTTTTGCCAGATTGTTCAGTTATGCGCGACACACATGTTATTTATTTTTTTAAATGTTTTAAATATGTATTTTTATTGCAATAAATTGGTCGAATTAAATTAAATACATTTCTTAATTTTAAAAATTCTGTCTCTATTGGTTGCCGAAATAGAATACATCACACTAACGCAAAAAGTATTTTCGCACCTAAAAATCTTTAAAAGCGCTTAAAAATATAATTTTGGAAAAAATAAAAAATCTTCTGTTTTCTAATTCTACTAATTATTAACTAAATAAACCACATTACATCATTTATAAAGACTCTTCCCATATAATCCTTCCATAAAAATCTTCTAATTTGAAACGATCTTGAACTGTCTAACTGACATTTGAACCGGCCTAAAAGCTGTAAAACCATACTCATAAAATCATTTAACATTTTATTCTCTGCGACCTTAGAATAGATTTTTATTAATATTATACGAGCACAATTTTAATATTTTTTTAATTGGTGACATCAGTTTTGCAGATTAGATAAGCACGAATGTGCTATTCTCTATTTAATTTTGCCGTTACTATAATTAATATGGAAATGTTTAAAAAGGTTACATTTGATGTTTTGATGACAGGATAATTGTCCGTTGGTATTTTGTCAATATAAAAGTAATTATAAATATGGGTCAAAATGTGTAAATTTCTTATTGTTATTGGTAATTGGATATTAATGTACTATTTATTAATAGGGCGTATTAAACTAAATTAACTAACATATCGTTACCCTAATTTGCAAACCTCGTAAATCCATAATCAAAAATTTTACAAGTGATGGTTAGTAAAAAGTACTGCACCTCTTAAATATATTAAAAACGTTTAAAACTACATTTACCATCCATAAATTTTAAAAATTTTATTTTTACTAGCTTTTTAGATATGATTACCTGCTGCCGACAGAAAAACAATAATTAAACATCGGGTTTTTGATTTGTTGCAAATATTGTACTTTTTTAAATGAAACAATTTATATATTATATTACCATTTAAAAGATCTTTTAAAGAGTTTTAAAAAAGTCATATGTGATATATCCAATTTTTACTAGTTTCGGAAATATGGTCATTAAGAATTTGATAGTAAACTGGCACTTTTTAAATGAAACACCCTGTATACTGAATCACCATTAAAAAGATGGTTTAAAGAGCTTTACCAAAATGCCACATTTTGATATATATCCATGTCTTGTAGTTTTGGAAATATGACCACCCAGATCTGAAAATTATGTTCAATTTCCATTATGTTCACAGCTCTAAGCTATAAGCACTAAGTTTAGAGTTGTAGATAAAATGAGCTTTATATCCACTATTTTTTAGATTTGGATAACCATATTTCCAAAACTATAAGATATACACATATAAAATGTGGTATTTTTGGAACTAACCAATTCAGGATGTTTTTTTTTATGTCAGATTACTATCAAATTCCTGAGGATAGTCTCTTACCTCTGAAACTAGTAAAAATTGGATATATCACATGTTGACTTTTTTAAGCTATTTGATATATATTTTAAATGATAAAATAATATACAGGGTGTTTTATTTAAAAAAGGAAATTTTTGCACTAAATTAAAAACTCAATGTTTCATTGTTTTTTGGTTGGCAGCAGGTTTATCAGCGAAAAAAAATACAACTTTATTTATTTAACCGACTTCGTACCTCCAATAATAAAGAAGTTAGCAATAGTGCCGAAGTTTGATCACCAGGTATATTGGATTATACATTTATTTTAAGAAAATAATAATTTTTAAATTTCCTACTTACCTATTTTTCTATTTCAAATATTACTTGAGCTACAGGAAAGAAACATTTTTGGATAATATGGTTATTTAAACTAACCTTTAAAAACTATAATAACTTTCTAATTTAACAGTATTTGTAGCTGCACCGATTTTCAAGATTCCTGTAAACATCGAAAAAAACTTACCCTGTATACCAAAATATATATATTTTTTAATTTAAAAAAATATTTTTACACATATTTACCAAAACTTGTTAAAAAACTTCCCATTATTAAGTAACTTTTAGTTTGTTAAACACTAGCAGGTAGAGTTTAGACAAAGAATGCCCGTATCTTTAAGGGGGTTTCAATAATACTACAATCTTGGACTTCCATTGTCTTGATTGTCACTTTATAGTCAAAATAAACATATCACCTATTTTTATTTTTTACTATATTTATCCTATGAAAAACTTTATTTAATTGTAAATTGGTAACATGTTTTCATAAAATATGTTCTTTATTATCTCATATTACTTTTAATGTAAACATCGACAGAAAACTGTCAACAGTCTTTTACTTTTCACTTTAAAACCTGAACAGTTTATTTTTAAAAACGAATAAATTCCAGCACTGTTAGCTAAAAAGCATGAAATAATTTACTTGGTTACAAATCTACACTGTTAAAAATATTTCGCGATTTTACATGTAAGAAATAACAGGTGAGTGGTTAGAAATATAAATAAAAATATTAGTCATGGTAAAAGGAATTTTTATAGAATGTGTTTCTGTAAAATAAATCACCGACCAACTGATTCTTAGTCTAATGCCTCTTTAAATTTATTACAGTACGATATCCGAATAGGAAGCGACCTTTACGATGACCAAGTGTTTATCAGATGAAATCTGTTTTATATTAAACTGAAGTTTTTAAACAAGGTTATCGCCATAGGGTTATCCAAAAAATATGGTCAAGGCTATATTTAATTAAAAAAAAACCTTAAATTCTGATACACCTTATATAATGGCAACCTTATTTTTTTATACATATGCTAGTTAATAAAATGCATTTTTAGACAATACAAAATGTACAGGGTACTCCATTTAAGGGTAAAAATGGCATATTTTTTACTTTTCCCATATTTTTTAATAAATTTAAGATAGCCATTATGTATTTTAGCTTGAGGAATTTAAAAATCGTATTAAAAAAAACAACAGCATGAAAAACAAAAAAAACGCTATCAATGTTGTGTTTTTTAAATGAAACACCATATTTATAATTATATTTTTAAATTCTTTGCTCAATTCTAAGTATTTTTTATTAAAGGTACTATATGTCTGTCTTTAACTGTTTTTGGGTTATCGACGCCTAAAGAGCATACGTAACCTACATTTAGATCCGCAGTGGCAAGAAACATGCGCACTTAAAAGTCGTGGCAAAATACAAACACCGGCATCCCGTACCCTCCGTCCGCGGTCTGACCGTGACGCTACCGTAATTTAAACAAAAACCAGGACGACGCGCCGTCGACTAATTCTTTCGATAATGCGGATAGTCTGTTTGGCGCCAGGTGCGTTTACCCTCAACTTGCTTGCGCACAAACCGGTTTTTTCGCCCATGAAATGTAACTTTTGTTTCGCGCAGGTAATAACACTGGCAATCCATCGAGATCAGTGCTAAAGAGTCATATTTTCGACTAATATTATTTAATTAAATATATTAATACACAATGAAGGTAATACAGGTGATTACCTAATACTTTAAAGTCATTAGTTTTTACCTATTGGTGGAATTTAATACTTGGGCGTTAAATATATTTTCTCTGTATTTGAAACATAATAAAGTATAGCCTATAGCACTTCTGAATATTGTAGCTATCTAATTGTAAAATAATTTTTATAATAGGTTCAGTATTTCCGAAGATTAGCCCCTACAAACAAATAAAGTTACAAACTTTACCTCTTTATAATATTAGTATAGATAAAATAGTTTTTATTTGATAAAGAGGTGGGTAAAAGTCGCTTCCTATTTGGATCTTAGACTATGATACTTAATTAAAATGTAACATTTTTTATTTTATAATTTGAATTTGTAAAAGTAGGTAATAAATTTAGTTCTAAAAGTGTACGGTGATTCTGTGTAATTTTTGAATATGTTGGCAAACATCAAACATTGCATCTAAGCTAACACTGGCAGGTATGTGAATTGGCGCTAAAAAGATATTTTATAATTTTTCCTGCAACTTTATTATTAGGAGTATGTAATTGGGTATTTTTAATCTGCAGCTATAAAGTACTTTAAAAACTAAGCTAAAAGTGTTGGTCTCGAATGAAAACATTGGAAAGTTGATTTAAAAATTTGAAAAATTTATAATAAAAAAACGAATTATCTTAAACAAAAAATCTTTTGAAAGGGCGCCTTTAAAAATATAAGGGCACGAAATAATCTTTGTTTTTTAAAAGTTAAAAGAAGAACTCCTGCTTTTTATGTTATTTGCTGACTCTCTTTGACACACTTCAAGGACGTATTTCACCTGCCTTACACCAACACTAGCCAAAGGTTGGCTAGTGTAAAAATCTGAATTGCCAGATCGGACAGTATTTCATATACGGACCTAGTTTCGCTTATTTTTTCACACTGTCGACAGAGGACAGGATGAACAATAAGCTATATATATAAGCCATTTCTATTTCTTAAAACATTTTTGGAGTTTTTGTTATCGCCTACCCTGTACTGATGAGAAAAAATAGTTCGAAACCGGTCTGCACTTGGTGATCTTAATTAACTGCAAAAAAAACCTTTAGCTAGTGTTAAAATGTGCATCACCAGATCGACACAGTGTTCCGACGGATGCTACCTTGCAGTGCAAGGAAATAACAATCAATAGCTTTAGCTCACTTACTACATAGTCTCGGAAAACCTAGACCATCAGAAAATGTATTCAATATAAACGCAGTACCTACCTGTTTTTTTTTAATATATTGTCAGCAATTTTTTATTACTAGCCGCAGAGTCTAGTTTGTTTTGTAAGATTTTATGAAAAAATAAAGGTACTTTCCTTTTAAGCAAAGTTTATAATTTTGACATATTGTGTATACCTCTGCAAAAAATTAATATCTGATGATTCCATTTTGGATTTTAGACCATGCGGAACTTTTTTATAAAAACTTTTTTGTAACATTAATAATAAAAGTTTTTCTCCATATGGGGCGAGCTTAAGTAGACACGCTGTATATATTTTTATTAGGTCATACGTAGAAAAACGAACCGTCTAAAATATTTAATTCCCTTTATCAATGATGTTATGAAAATTTAAACGTCATTTTTAAAATTACAGCTATATAAAGTTTTCATGTATTTTATTTAAAAAAGAATTTAAGTTAATCATTAATATTGGCGATCTGCCCCAGAATTTCAAAACTGCATTAAACTGTATAAAGCTAGACGTGTTTGCTTACAATATGTTATTGCCGGTGACAACTCTCGCAAAAATTATTGATATCTATTATTGACATTTATTATTTGATGTTGCCTTATTTGGTGATATAAATACACATATTCGGATGAAAGCTTTGGCAGTAAAAGTACCGACATGCAGAATATATAAAATAATGTATATTTTATTAAATAAAATAGCATGTTTCAAGTCATAATAGTCATACATACGTAATAATAAAATTGTACATAAAATGTTATATTTTAAAAATGTTAGATAATATTTTGTGCTAAGTATATTATTTTTTACTTACAAATTTTATTATTTTCAGGTAAGTGTTTAAATCATTCGTTCGAGAAATTCTCTTAAGGTAAGTATTGTTAGTCCTAAATAATTTCTAAATAGATCAGAAGATTTGTTAAATTTTAAACGTAACAATTGGTTGCAACCTATTGATTACCGCTAAATAGTGTTTTACATTAACAGCGTAACCAGATGAAAAAGTACAAATCTCTCTCTTACACGAAGCAAAAAAAAACAATATGATAAAAATATTATAATTCAAAAGGTAAAAACTGTTATTAGTAAATTCACACATTACATTAATGGGATCAGTAGCTTAGTCAGTTTAGTTGGACCGTTTTTAAATTTTTATTGTCTATTTTTTATAGTTACCTACTGACACTTCAAGCTTTGTTCTTTAATATTTTTGCTTTTGTCACTGATCACTCCCCTGTTTTTTACCAAACCAATGCTTAGATACCACAGAGTTATAATTGTCTCCATTTCTATTTAATTTTCGCTGCAACAATCATTTTTCCTTAATCAATTGCTCTGCTCTGTAAAACTTGGCCGCTCATAAGTGAGATGGATGACTCTTTTCTTGACAAGGAACATGATTGTGTTTTAAAGGCATTAAAATGGACAATAGTTTTGGCGCCCCAATCCAATATTAAATTAAGATCTTGCGAAAGGGATATCTGCATCGCTCTGCGTTTGTTTTCCAAATCAGGTTTAGTTATGGGTTTAGGAACCTGAAAACTGGAGTGAAGGGTACTATCGTCGGCGAAACTATGAATTGAATTAGTTGTGGACGAGGGAAGGTCGTTGGTGCCAGAACTGAGCCCTGAGGCACTCCAGCATTTACTTGGTGAAAGCTTGATTGCTAATGGCCGTCCACAATAATTGATACGTCGATCAGATAGATAGCTAGAGAGCCAAGTAAGCCCTGAGGCACTCCAGCATTTACTTGGTGAAAGCTTGAAGAATGGCCGTCAATGAAGCTGATAATTGTCAATCAATTTTATCGACTCTCCTTCTGTTGGTCATGGTTGTAAATGGGATAGAGTGAGACATACGTTTCAACGTTTCAGAGACATTACTATTTTCGAGAAAGTAGTTAACAAAATGGCTACAACACATGCCTAATTAGTATAAAAAAATGTGGTTATAAAATATTAATAATTTATTATATGAAAGAAAAATCCAAATGAAAACTATTTTGAAGCTTTTATATTGGTAACTCACTTGTACACGTAAGTTTATAATCATTATTACAATATAAATCAATATAAATAACTTTGTCTCCATATTGTAGCCTTGAAAAAGAAATAAACTATTTCGAAAGCTTGGTGATTCAAAAAGAGTGTTTCTAAGCCCAAATACACCTGACTGTTTTCCCAATAAACAACCTACTGTTTAACTAGTCAGTCGAGACTACCCTCCACCGTTATATATATATATATATATATATATATATATATATATATATATATATATATATATATATATATATTTATTTCAAATGCGGAAATTCGTATTTCTATTATTTATATTAGATCCGTCACACTCCAAAGAACTTTGTGACATTAAAAAGGCACTGCCCCGCCTAGCCTCATAGTATCAAAAGCCACTGCTTTGGCATTTGTAGGAATAATACAGTTAAAATTTATAGTGTACCTAAACAACTCCGATATTAAAAATATTAAAATATTTCCCAATAAAATTAGTAAAACAGTATATATCCGGCGATTGGGTAAACAAGAGATTTTTTGCTTTTAAATAAATGGGATAAACGAAGTCAAAATGTTGATTTTGTAAAAAGGATTCCCAAAAACTTTAAAAGCATAATTTTCTCAAAAGTAAACTACCTTAATTTTCCATTTTTAAGTAAAATATCATTTAAAAATATTATTTAGAGTAGCATAGGGTAGGGTATCGAAAAGTTTCATAAAACTGATTTTGGAGTTATTAGAAATTAATTATTTTTAATTTTTATGATACAATGTCCTAAAAACTCTCATAACTTGCATTTCAATTACCTGCGTTCTCCAAATTCCTACACAAAAAAATATTTGAAGTATTATTATTTTTATCGATTACAAACATTATTTTAAATAAATTTCTCCATTGACATTTTGCTTAAAAATAAAAAAAAGTAGCCGATAAAAAATTGTGGATTACATATTACTTCACAACAACCTCAAAATGGGTATTAAATGACAGGGTTTGGTAGAATAGAGATTACTATGAAAAAATTAAATCCAAGACGGCCGCTGCCACAAAATGGCGTGTTTGGCATAACAAAAGTTATAACTCGTGTTAACTTTTTGTTTGGTATCACCAGTGTAATTCAGGACTAAGTCTTTGCATCCAGTTCTCGCTAAAACTAGTTTTAACTCAACTACACTATTTTTGAGGTCGTGAAGTTAGGTACATACATATTATTAAAACGCTAATTCTTGTCAAAGAATCTCTAGACCTCGTTCGACCAAGTATAGAGAACAAAAACGTAAATATGTAGAAATTCAATTTATTTGTTTATAAATGAAAGCATAAAACCCTTTTTCTATATTTGCGACATAACTCAGTTAAACGCGTTTGGCATCAAAGCTTTTTTTTAACTTATTTCCAGTTTTTAGTCCTCCACTACACTTTACCCCTTTTCAAACAAACCTAAAATCGTTGGGCCCGTGAAATTTCTATAATAATATTTACCCTGGATACGCTACGTCCAACAATTGTATTATTTGTCTGATCAATACCCCAGATTAATGAGAAGATTGGGGCGATCTGGTAGGATTTACCGAATTATGTTTTAGCTTTCAGTACAATAAAACCGTTTAACATAAAGAAGTTTATATAAGTTTATTCCCTTTAAGCTTTCCCCTTAAGCAAGCAATTTATAATTTTATTGCGTTCTGTGTATTTTTATGAATACACAAATTGATTAGCTGCCTTGCCAAGTAAATTGGCAATTGAATAATTCGATAATGATAAGGCCGTGGATATTTTATTGCAGCTAATTTTAACACATTTGATCGATTTATTGAAAGAAACAGTGGCAGCTGTTGGTGTATTATTTTAATTTTCTTGTATCCAAAACAGCTTAAATCATTTTTTTTTGTTAATGTATTTTTATATAACTCGTTTTCTTCTATTACAAATAAAGGGTTTGCGTTTTTAAAAACTTACAAAAAGCCCTATTTTCTAAAGTATGTAAAATTAAAAATATATATAAAATATATATACGTTTTTGTAAAACCAGGGGGAATATAAATGACGTATTTTTGACAACACTTTATCAACCCCTTAACCTTACCTCCAGTCACTTAGAAATCTTAAATGGCAACAACCCATATGCACCTCTCAGGAAAGTATATGAAAAATGCTTTTCGTTGGTCGGAAAAAGTTGGTAAAGTGAAATTCAATTTTCAAAAATTGAATAAGTGCAGAGAATGGTTTAAAATAATAATTATTTAAACTAGCTTTAATTGACTAGCAACCACTGTTTGGTGAATTTTCCTTTTGGAAGAGAAAATGCCAAGTTAATAAAATCGATATTTCATTTGTTTACATTCTTTAAACGCACCGCAGGTAAGTCTAGGTTGGTGTATTAGGTTTTTCCATGCACAGTGGAGGCGCCAGGAGTGAGCGCGGCTGGGCGAGCGCCCCACCTAAATTGATCTTGCCCAACCTGCTAATTGAGGAAGTAGCAACAAACACAGGAACGCGTCGATTAAAAACTCTTTCTTATAAATCATTAATTCAATTTATAAATAAATGATCTGTGATCGCAGTAATAAAAATTAACAGTATGTTGCGCTTTGTCATTAGACAGGGATGTTAGTGTTAAATTTATATAAAAATTAATATTTTTATGTAAAAGGTTTAAATAATTTTAAAAAGTTTCCATGCGTCATTTTAGTTAAACATTTATATTACGAAATTTAGCATATCCGATATATCACTATGGAAGTCATTATATAGTCATTTTTTGGTTTCCACTTCCTACTAAGTAAACGATTTTTTTGAATTTCGTTGGTTTTATCACAAAAATAAGAGACACCCAATATTTACATTTGTCTGTGGCCGAAATGCCGATATAGCTCAACGCTTAAAAGAAATTCGTACACATAAAAGTTTAGTCAGCAAGAGGCTTTACCCCATTAATACCTCCGTTTAATATTGAGTTTATAACAAGTATTACATTTTTTAAAGTGTAAGGAGTGTAAAAATTGTCTTGAAATTCAACGCAAAAATATACTCAAATTTTAAAAACAAGTTTTTTACTTAAATCACGATGACTGTAGGATAATAGGGGGTATTTTTGGAACACAAGTTAATAGCACCTGAAAAATTATCCCCTTAACATTTTGTTCTGCATTTTAAAACGCCTCTGTATCTGTTTAATTGAAATATACGCAGATAGCTGTCGGTTTTTTGCAACCTCACCCACCTGTTTACAAAATAAAACCTGTTAAATTAAATATACCTAGTACTTAAACAAAGCTACTTATTGGTATAGGGTTGTCCAAAAAATTATGGTCAAGGCTTAATGATCTAAAAAAAGCCTAAAATTGTTGACCCAATCAGCCAATGTACGTTTTATGTACGTCTTATGTACGTAACTTTAGGATGTAACATACATCTTATGTACGTACACAAAGTACGTAGTACATCCATAAGACGTCTTATGTACGTACATTTTCCGCAAAAATGTACATTCACTGTACGTACATATTGTACGTCTGATGTACGTACGTACTGTACGTATTATGTACGTACATTTTCTTTGACTATGTACGTATTATGTATGTACATTTTCTTTGATTATAGAAGTAAGCTGGACGTAAATTGAGCGAAAAATTGGACTTTCTAAAATTTGAATACTTTGAAAATCGAAAACGTACAGGGTTTTTATTTATATTTTACCACCTACTTTTAACTATAACCAAGAAGGATAGAAAAAACGTCCTGTATAAAAGGTTTTCCCTGTATAGGCTCTATACAGTGTGTCTACGTTTGGCGTCATACGGAAAACTTTTTTATATATTGATTTTACGAAAAAAGTTACTCTTTATAAAAGTTCTGCATGGTCTAAAACCTAAAAAGCAACCATCAGATATCAAATTGTATCAGTCATCTACGAGGATTGACCAAAAATGTAATTTTTGCCTAAGAGTAAAGTACCTGTATTTTTGCTAATATCAAAAATTGTTATATAGAAAAGATGTTTATAATCTCAAAATTACCACTAAATATGCAATTTTGTTTATTTATATATATAAAAAATATTTTTGATTTTTTTCTGCGATAATGGTGAAAATTTAGGTTTGTACATTAGTGCACTACATTCCATGATTATAAATGTCATAGAACAGTTTCAAATATATATATTTTTTAAATTTATTGTTACTAAAACATAAAGAATGTACAATGCCACTAATGTACAAACTTAAATTTTCTCGATTTTCGCAGAAAAATAATCTTTTTTTAGAAATGAACAAAATTGTATATTTGGAAGTAATTTTTAATTCTAAACATCTTTTCTTTATAACAATTTAAGATATTAGGAAAAATACAGGTACTTTCCTCTTGAGCAAAAATTACATTTTTGGCCAGACCTCGTAGATGACCGACACAATTCGATATCTGATAATTGTATTGTAGGTTTTTGACTATGCAGAACTTTTTATAAAGAATAACTTTTTTCGTAAAATGAATAATAAAAAATTTTCCCATATGACGCCAACTTAATGACCTAGACACACTGTATATATAAGATGTAAATGTACGTATATAAGTGGTTTCTTAAAGTACATACATAAGACGTATTAGATATACGTACATAAGATGTTCAATTTAGATCCCTGGACGTAATGACGTAAAATGGTTCTAAAATGTACGTCTTATGTACGTACTTTAAAGTACATACATTAGACGTAAGATGGTTCTAAAATGTACGTCTTATGTACGTACTTTAAAGTTCCTGGACGTAACGACGTAAAATGGATGTAAAATGTACGTAGTTTGTACGTACTGTGCTGATTAGGGAGTTACCCTGTATAATGTCAATTTTTTATTATTTATTTTTTTATTCTACATGACGGTATTGATATGTATATCACTATTTTTTTACGATTTTACAAATAAAGCCGTGTGGAATTTATAATTTTTAAACTTTTTTGTATATTCTGTGTAATATAAAAATACATATTTTATTAAATAGAATTAGTCTATGTTTTGAAAAAATTGGGTTTGCGATTATACTAAGTGTGTCAAAAATTTTGTTTTTTTTAATATAGCCATGACCATAACTTTTTAGGCAACCCTATGGCAATAAAGATGGGTCCACATTTAATTCATTCTGAAAGCGATGCCGCCAAGTACACAAAAATAATAAAGTAAAGAAACCCTTGTGAACAATGATTTATTGCAGCAAAAATATTTAACCCGACGAGTTTCTAGTACCACGTCACGTGCCACCGGTTTTATAGTGGGACAGAGGCGAAACAAGAAAATGTTTTTTAAGTAGGTGATACGTGTTTTGGCAATGTTTTTTAATTATTTATCTAAAAATATGTAATCAGGCTCTGTCCGAAGCTATGTGCATTTGAAAAGGTTTGTTTACTTTATCATTTTTTGTCTACCTTTGTTTTAAATACTATCTTATATATTATTATATATATAAAACTAGCTATGATTCCCGGCTTCGCTCGGGAGTTGATATGAGACCCAAATAACCGTTGTTCTGAATGAAGTTCAAATACTCGACAACAGATGGCGCCACTACACTTAATTTCCAAGTTGAAGGGTTGAAAGAGTCCTTATATCTTTAAAAATTCGCCCTTTAGGGTAAAACGGGAACTTTCTTGTTCGAGGGGATAAAGGGCTATCACACTATATAAGTCCCTTTATCGTATCGGGACTCCTTTTCAAGTTTTATCGGCACGCACATTTTATCAACTTAGTTTTATAATGAATATGATAATAAAAACAGGTTGCATCTGGTAAACAGACGAATAAAGGCCGCTTATATATTTTAAATGCTTACTAATTTGGGGGGCTGATCTTTGTCTTAGGGTGGTCAGCTTTCCCTCATTGCACTTGCATCATTTTGCTGCCCACCCTCCAAATTTTTCCGCCGTTTAACGTCCAACCTAAAAAAGCTGGCGCCGCCACTGGTCATGCAATTAATCAAATTGAACTGTAAGTACTTTTATAAAATATGCTAAAAATGTATTTAAAATTAAGTTAATTTTAAATATTGTTTACGCAGAAACTTTCGGCTATTATAAAACAATTTAGAAGTAAATTTTGGCAAAATTAATATTAGCCGATATTACAATTTACCAATATTTGACCCAGTGGCGGCGCCGGCTTTTTAGGTGGGGTGATACCCGGCTGAAAAATTTTGAAGGTGGGCATTAAAATGTGCAAATGCAATGAGGGGTGCAACAAGAGCAAGCTTGGGCACCCTAAGACAACGATTGGCCCCCCAAAATTAATAAGCATTTAAAATATATTTATGTATAGTTCAAGATCCGAATAGGTAGCGACCTATACCCATTTGTTTACAGGATAAAAACTGTTTTTTTAATTTTATACAGTTTCCCCCTTTTGTTTTTTAAACAGATTAAATAAAAAAGTTAAATTTTGGAATATAAAATTGATGCATAAATACCATATTTTAGAGTAAAATTAACCGATTAAAATTTTAGGATGGCGGCTGGGCGCCATCTTGGGAAAAAAATAGAAAAGTGACACATCATTTTAAAGCTCCTGACGATTACTTTATAATCCTAGAATATAAAGTCAATAACTTCACCTAGTACAAAATGGCGATACTTTAAAAATTACCTAAATACCTGATTTGGATGGCCATATTTGCAAAACTAATAAACTTAGATGTATTAAATGTGGTATTTTTTTTCTTAAAGCTTGATCTAGTTTCGTAAAAATAAAACAAAATATTTTTTTATAAGGTATTTTAGTACCTTTTTTAACAGAATAACCTATTGTTTTTGAATGTCCCTACTAAACAAAAGCTTGTTTTTGTCGAAAACGCTTTAATTTATCGACAGCTAACAGAAGTACTCTTTTTATCTAAGGATTTAAGGTACCCAAAAATAATTATTTCATTTCTTTATTATACAGGGGTAGCAAAAATAACACTATTGTTTAAGGGTTAGTCTGACCTTGGCAAACTAATAAAGGCAAATGTTTTACAAGGATACCATTTTTAAAAGTCTCTACTTGTATTTATCGTACTAAAAATTATTTCATTATAACAAGCACTATAAAAATTATTCAAGAAAACGATTTCCAATGGCGTCCTTTAGGGGCACATATTTCTGTAAAGAGGGGCTTTCGAAAAAAAAATATTAGAACTTGTCACATGATTTTCACGTGTTCTATAGGAGTTTGAGGGATTGCCCACATATTCTTGGACACCGTGTATAAAATTTACTGTAATAATAAATATAGACATTCTTTATTTAAAATATTAAGGTTACCACCTGGATAATATTATAAAATATAATTTTCTGAAAACACGCTACTGATAACATTTGAGATATATTTATATTAAGGGTGGTATAGCTAACAAGGTCACTGACCTGATACCCACAGGAAGTTCCAAGGTCATATAGACTTTAATATTATATTTTAGAGTGTTCATTAGGTATGGACCGGGTATCAACATCAATTAAAAGATAATTCAATAAGCATTACAAAAATACCATATTTAATATGTCTATCTTTTTGAAAGCATGGCCAAGTATTGCCGTAATATACAGTGCTTGTCTAAAGTCAGGACCCCCCTCCTAACTTTTAAATTATTTGATATTTTTTTATAAAAATTTAAGAACTTTAGTAAAACAACACTAACCAAATTTTGGACAAGAAATGGCAGATATAAATTTTGAAAAGAAAAATTAAATGGAACTTGGTACTACTGATCTTGTGGTACATTATTTTAAAGCTCCTGACAAGTTCTTTATAACCCCAGAATATAAAATTTTCTTAAAAGTATTTTAGATATCTTTTAATGGCAATATAATATACAGCGTGTGTCATTAAAAATTATATACTTTTGTTCTACCCTGTATAGTATTACCAATATTACCATTAAATAAATCCTTAAAAGAACTTTAAAAAATACCACATTAAGTGTAATTAACTTTAATAGATTCGGAAATACGGCCATCTAAATGAGGTATTTAGGTAATTTTCAAAGTACCGCCATTTTGTAATAGGTAAGGGTATTGACTTTATATTCTGGGGTTATATAGTACTCGACGGCCCAGTGGCGTCTCAGCGAGAGCACTACAGCCAATATTAATTAGATAAAAAGTACGCAACTAACTTTTTATAAAGTTTTGATACATTTTTTAGATTAAGCAATTAAAGATGCAAATTTTTAGTTTCATGTATTTTCTTCGTATCTCGCTAGGTTTTGAAAAAAAATTAAACCACGTTAAGTCATTTCAAAAACTAGCCCTAAACAGCATAAAATAAAATCCAAAATTAAAATATAAACAATTTTGACCTTAGTAAATGGAAAAAATGACAATTTTCGATAAAATACACGACTGCTTATTTATTTTAAGACAAATACCTGTTTAATTTTTATTTTTGCCTTTTATATCATGTTGTCTATGGGTACTTATTAGAAAAATTGAAGTAGTTTATTATTTTTCTCAAAAACGAAGATAGATACAAAAAATACAGAAAATCTAAAAATTTAATTGTTAATTGCTTAATCAGCAAAAAGTATTAAAATTTTATAAAAATCAGTGGCGTACTTTTTTCCACAATAATATTGGCTTTGTGCCCACTAGGACGCCACTGGATCCAATAATCCTAATCTCGGCAAAGCTTTAAAAGCGCCTTATTACAGTAAATAAGTATCCTTAGTTTCTTAGACATTTAAAACATACCGACTTTTTGAAAACTTTGACATCCTGTATCCCAGAATTAAAGCACCTTTGGACAAATGTTTACAGGAACTTTTTATCATAAAGAGACATCAGAAAGCACCCTATTAAGTTTCACACAGTAGCTACGAAACACCCTGTATAATAGTAAATAAATGAAATAATATTAATAAAATGATATATTAATATGGCTCTTTTAGAAAAACCCGCTTTTGCAAATATTACATAAGGAGGACATTTTTAATATTTTTTAATACACTTTCAAAATTTTTTTAGAATTACTTAGGTAATATATTTTAGTATTTTTTCGGTTTTAAAGTTCAACTCTTGCTTTCAGGTAGCACTGACGATGGTTTTTATCGAAAGCGCTCTGCTACACTTTTTAGCATTTTATTAAATTTTGCTAGAAATACAACACTTTATCTCTTTTTCCTATAGTTTAACGTGCACAGAGCCACACCCTTTTTAATAAATTAAGTGTACATATTTTTTTAGTAGTAATATAAAGGGACTATAGGTCTCAATTTTGGCCGGACAGTCCCGCTTTTAGGCGCAGTGTCCGGCTTTTGCCGCGTCCTGCCTATTTTTCAGAAAAGCCTCGTTTTTGGTGGAGTAGGTGTAAATGCAAATATACAAATGTTTTTGCGAAGGTGAGGAGCTTTTTTATTTCTCTTTTGCTTTTAAAAAGAAATCGAAAAAAAACATTCTTCATATTAATACATGTTTTTCCATTTATCCCGCTTTGTATAATTGAAAATGTCATCACTTTGTAGTAATGTTACCTACAGGATGTAATTTATAATATCGTCGGTATAAGGGTAAAACTAACTAAGCAACAATTTTATGTTTAAAAGATATCAGCAAGTTTCTATAAAATTTGCTTTGAAAAAAACCTTTGCTATCATGTTTTATATTGCTATTAAAAATGATTCTATAAAAAGTTGCTTCTAAGCTTTACAAAAAACCATCCAAAGAACGTCAGAATTGACAGTTTTCGTACTTAGCGAATTTTACCTCTTTAGTAACCTAGTAATTTTACCACAATATAAAGCATAAATAATAAGGTTATATAATTGCACATAACAATACTAGAAAAAATTGTTTAGCTCACTAAACCTAAATTAATGGTTTGACTTAATACACCATAAATTAATATCCTATCTCGACTTTTGCATTCAAAAAACTCACTAAGTGACACATACGGAATATTATTTATGTACGTTTTAAGTTACGTAGGGAGTTTTACGAGTTAGTAAAATTTAATATTTTACTTCAGGGCTTTAAAAGTTAAACATGGCAGTTTTGAGTTGTTCATATGATAGAACTATTACCAGGGCCGTATTAACTGTTTCAGGCGCCCTAGGCTAGAATTCCCGGAGCGCCTATTTTCCACCAAAAAATGTTTGAACGGCAAAAAAGGTCCTTTCGTTCGTACCGCCTATTTTGAGTGCCAGACGCCTTCCTTTACCACCCGAAATCAAATTTAATGACCAAAAAAGGATATTCCCTCCTTTTCGCGCCTATTTCATTCCAAAGCATCTTATTCACAAAGAAATTAGTCTCCAAAAATCCCCACCCGACCTAAGCTTTTTAAAAACTCCCCTGTCTAACGCCTCTTGCTCCCCTGTCTGGCGCCTATTTTTTCATGACGCCCTAGGCTGTAGCCTAGTCAGCCTTATGGTTAATACGGCACTGACTATTTCCGCAAGTAATTTGGGTATGCTTAACTCATTTTTAAGTAAAATGTTACTTAGTGACTTTTATCTTTATACGACGATATTAGAATATACAGGGTGTGCAGTAACTTAACCGATAAACTTTAATAGGTGATTCTACAATGAAAAATTAGAAAAAAACTTATATGAACATATGACCTAAACGTCTTAGTTTTTTAACTACAGGGTGCTAAAAATTTTAACAAATTAACATTTTTTAATATTCCTTTTATACCAATCTCCTATGCATTAGAAGACATTTTTTGACATAAATGAAAAAAAATACCACTGTCGTCCAAAATGGGTTTAGGATAAATGTTATGTTACGCCACTGCATTTTTTAAATTTAATTATTTTTTTTTATTCTTGTTTAGTTTAAAACAAATTTAATATCTGATTTTTGTTTTTTAGGTGTTCGGTTTTCGAGTAAATAAATAGAAACCATTTCTTGTCATGGTCAAATCCCTTTCTAATTAAAGAATAACTAGTCGACCCCTGCCCATAGTAAAATATATCCTATAACACTCCTGAATAGTGTAGCTTTCTGATTTTAATTTTTTTTTTATGATAGGTTCAGTACTTTCGAAGATTAGCGGCTACAAACCCACAATCAAACAAATTTACAAACAGAACCTCTTTATATATTAGTATAGATAACAAAGGTTATTTTTTACTGTAGAATTTGATATTAGCAATACAAAATATTCATGCCAAAAATGGTTTTAATTTTTTATGCAAAAACCATTTATTAACCAAAAAAGTCAAGAAATCAAATTTGTTTTTAACTAAACGGGGATTTAAGAAATGGTTTTTGATTTTAAAAAATGCAGTGGCGTTCCATTTTTTCTTAAAAATATTTACCCTAAACCCCTTATGGACGAACACTAGTAAAAATTTATATTTTTCATTTATTTCAAAAATGTCTTCTGATACATAGGAGATGTTCTTTTAAATTATTTAAAAATATTTTAATTAGTATAAAAGTTATAATAAAAAAACCCTAATTTTTTAAAATTTTTAACATCCTGTAGTTTAAAAACTAAGACGTTTAGGACATGTGTTCATATAATTTTTTTTTTTTTTTGTACTAGCTTTTGCCCGCGGCTTCGCACGCATTATATTTGCAGTAAAACAATTTCCTTTTCCTATACCGTGAAGATTTTAAATATTATTATATACATATAAACCTTCCTCTTGAATTACTTTATTTATTTAAAAAAACGCATTAAAATCCGTTGAAGAGTAATAATAAACTTAATAAAAAAAATTGGTACTCCCTCTATAATATTTTTTTAAATACTAAAAATTATTTTGCCAATCTTTATATTTAAGCAATTTTGTAAACCTCTAGATAATAGTTAAAATGCATTTTAGTTGTAGGGTTTTCTTTATACCATTTTTTTGACCCATCATGTGTGGGAATTCTATATTTTTTTACACCATAGAAACCTGTGCACAATTCCTATAAACACTTTTTTCAATTGCTGTAGTAACGTCGATATCGAATTTTAAATGCAAACTATTTTTTAGACACTCTGTTTAAGTTTTTTTAACATTATTATATATATATAAACCTTCCCCTTTAATTACTCTATCTATTAAAAAAACACATTAAAATCCGTTGATAATAGTAACATCAAGATCGAATTTTAAATGTAAACTATGTTTTGAAACACTCTGTATAAGACTGTATATGTTTTTTTGTTTCATGACTATACCTAAAAACCTTCCTCTTGAATCAGTTTATCTATTTAAAAAAACCGCAGCAAAATCCGTTGAGTAATATCGAATTTTAAATGTAAACTATTTTTTTAAAAACACTCTGTATATGTTTTTTCGATATTATTATACATATAAACGTTCCTCTTAAATGACTCTATCTACTAAGAAAAATCGCATTAAAATCCATTGAAAATAGTAACGTCAATATCGAATATTAGTAATGCTACATTTACAACCAATTCTGAAATTTCAAATTGACATTTAAGCAATTGGTTAAACTTCACTTATCAAATTTGGATTTGACAAGTGAAGTTTAACCAATTGTTCAAATGTCAATTTGAAATTTTTAAATTGGTTGTAAATGTACACTTATAGTTTATTCAAGATAGCCAACCCGTGCCCACTTCGTTGAGCGTTAATGTGTGAACTTTTTGTTTAATCACAGTAAAATATAGCCTAACACTCCTGAATAGTGTAGCTTTCTGATTGTGAAAGAATTATTATAATGATAGGTTCAGTACTTTCAAAGATTAGCGGCTACAAACCCACAAACTAACAAGTTACAAACTTTACCTCTTTATATATTAGTATAGATTGTCGTATCACCCCTTAAAGTTTATCGGTTAAGTTACTGGACACCCTGTATAAAAACGATATTATTAAACAGCTGGCAAAGAAACCTAATACTGTGTTGATTAAAATGCATAGCAAGCATCGGAACTCTTGCCAAGCTGTCCAACTTATTTATAAATAGCAGGCAAAATGTCTGGTGGAAAATTCCACTAACCACCGGCACCAGTATGATTATCTATAATAAACACAGGAAAATAGACGAAGTTCGTAAAACCCACATGAGTTTATTTAGCGATTACGGTTACTTATGTACATAACGGTAGGTATAGAAGTAAGTTTTATTTTTATATTTACGCCTTTATAGGGCGGTTTTACTAATAATTTTGAGGGCGTCTATTAATTACGTAAGGCGTATTTTTTATTTTTTTGATCCCCCTCCCCAAACCTCCAATCTCTTGATAAATTCTTTAAAAAGTTAGTTTTTAGTATAGGTATACCCAGGGCCGTATTAACTGTTTGAGGCGCCCTAGGCTATAATTCCCGGAGCGCCTGGTTTCCACGAAAAAAATTTTGAAAAGCAAAAAAAAGTCCTTTCTTCTGTAACGAATATTTAGAGTACCAGGCACCTTACTTCCCACCCGAAATAAAGTTTGATGACCAAAAAAAGGTCATTTCCTCCTTTTCACGCCTATTTGCCTATTTTATTTCAAAGCACCTTATTCACTGAGAAATAAGTCACCAAAAATCCCCACTCAACATAAACTTTCCCCGTCTGGCGCCTATTTTTTCATGGCGCCCTAGGCTGTAGCCTAGTCAGCCTAATGGATAATACGGCCCTGGGTATACCCGACTTGTTTTAATTACTTTTTACTTTTTAGTGACTTATATTATTGTTTTAAAGTCGATTTAATTTATTTAATTTTTGTATTACTGCAGTAAAAAGCACAAGCATGTGTAATTTGATTGGTTTGAAGCGAATTAAAAAGCTAATTTAAATAAAAAGATTTAACTAACCAGAACTAACCATGGCTCAATCAAACTACACGTGCTTGTAATTTTTACTGTAGTCTAAAAACACTTCTAGTACCTCTTTAGTTGCTACTCTTTGTCATGGCCGTATTATCCATTAGGCTGACTAGGCTACAGCCTAGGGGCGCCATGAAAAAATAGGCGCCAGATACAGGGGAGTAATAGGCTAGACAGGGAGAGTGGGGATTTTTGGTGACTCATTTCTCTGTGAATAAGGTGCTTTGGAATCAAATAGAGAGCGTTTAAAGGAGGGAATGACCTTTTTTTTTTGCTCTTCAAAAAGTTTTTTGGTGGAAAATAGGCGCTCCGGGAATTCTAGCCTAGGGCGCCTCAAACAGATAATACGGCCCTGCTCTTTGTTTGATCGGACAGTGCGGACGTGCGTAGAGGACTACAAAGTTCTTCCCGGAGTGGCAGTTAGAGTTGCCGTACGGACGTTTTTACCTTCGGGGATCAAGGAAAGATTCACGCTAAATTGACGGCATCTTTCTTCTAGATCTAAGCGCTGTGAGCGAAGATTCCTATAAGCTGATGGTATCTTGTTTGGTAGTGAACACGAGGTATTTCTTAAATGGCGGGAAATGGATGGGGATGCCATGGGAACTGTCAGAAGTGAAAGTGAAGGTTATACATAACACCAGTAGCAGCTCTTGGTTTGACAGCTGACAGTCTATGCATTGCATCGATTGTAGAGTTAATTTATTTTCTTTTTGCAATTTCTGGGAGCTACGAGCTCGATTATCCAGTCCGGAAGGGGGAGAGCTGGTGGATTGGACCTGAAGGGACCAAAACCAAGAAAAAACAATAGAAATAGAATAGAATACCTCTTTTAGTTCGGTGAAAAGGTTAATTTTGCCCGAAGGTTGTTGATTATGAATGCGCCTCTTTATTTTCGAGCAAATTCCGTACCTACCACGAACAACAAGAGAAAAAATAGGTCCAGTACCTTTTTCTCGCGATCATGACATGTCTTTTTATGGGACTACCGCGGAAGTACTCTTTTTAAATAAAAAAGAATTTTAAAAATCGGTCTACAAACGCCGGAATAATCGCGTAACATACACAAAAAAAAAAAACAGGCGAATTCAGAACCTCCCCTTTTTAAAGTCGGTTAAAACAATAGTTTGCTTAATACTTTTATTCACGATACTGAGAAACTAGAATTGCAATAAACATTAAACAAAAAATACTTAATTAAAATTATGTTTTCGTACCTTTTTCTAATTCTAGCTGAAAAAATTATGTGATATTTACAGAGACCCCCACTCCCTAAAGTAAGATTAGATGAGATCCAACTCACCCCCTCCTCCCGTCAGCCCTTCTTATATACCTACCGTAATTATTGGACGGCTACTATGGAGACCGAATTACATGCAACATAAAATGCTTGAAATATGCAGTCACATACGCATAAAATATGCTTGAAAAATGGCAGAATATAGAATATAAAATAATGGTATGAGTTAAAATATTTTCACTCCATTAATTCCAGTTGAATTTACACATTTTTTACCGGTGGGGGAGTTTCTTTACTGACCAAAAATAAGAATCTTACTCTACAAAAAGAAGTTTTCAGGTAAAAATATAGTCTACCTATTTTTTTTTGTTCCAGGGGAACAATCCTCCGCTGCATACCAAGAATATTGAACATATATGGATAACGTTATGTTCTAAATCTCATTTACCTAAAATGGGATCAAGAAGAGTCAATTTTATATACTTAAGAAAAAATTTAACATAGCCGCCATATTGGCTACCATTTATTTGATGTTACTAGTTATATTTTTAGCCATGTTAGTAATAATTGAGATACTTGTCGATACTAGTGCCGAAAGAAATTCAATTTATAGTATAATTTTTTAACCGTTATTTTATTATATTTTATATATATATTATTATACTTTATTTCTTATTTCGTGATAGCCAGAAAATGGCACGTTCGTCCTAAACGGATCAGAAACTAGCCATAAACCATCGGCGTCACGTTTCTTAATACCTTAAATTCACATTCTGAGAGCTTAAATACTTAAAACTGAATTTTAAGAAAGAAAAGTCATGTTAATGATGTAGTATTTATTAAATAGTTATACAGTATTTGTTTTATAGGCTTTTACAAATTAGCCTGGGCGGGGTATGTATTTACCCATTAACATGCAAAAAAAAGATCCTATTTTGTATTGGTTGATGTATGGTGATACTATTTATTTGGGGTGTACGTTGATTAGGATCATTTTTCCTAAAACAATATTAAGAAAAACCCGTGCGTTTTTACACACACCATTATATAGTAAAACTTGCACCCAACATGCTCCGACACTGGTAGTTTATTTTCTAAAAATATTCAACTAAACAATTATTGAAATGTTTATGGCCCTATTGTATTGTATCATTTACAGAGTGTGTAGGAGCAAATACCTAAAAACTACCTGTTTAGTCGTTGGTTTACATTAAAAAAGTTTAAAGACTTGCCCTGTAATAAAACCTTTTTGAATTTATGAGACCTACTCTAGCTATCATGATTTAAGAAACACAGTTTAGGTTATACCTTTTTTGACTTTAAATTTAAAAAAATATTGGGAAACACAACTTTCAGTAAATATAATTTCTAAAACAATAGAAAACAAAAAGCACAAATTCTAGACGCCACTCTTTTAATCAGCAGTTGACAATGTATAGTTACTTTTGACGCTGCTACCAATTATTGCCAATTTTTTACTGTTACTTACCCTTAGCCAAGGAGATAAACTTTCTGATAAGGAGCGCTTAATCCCATTAAAGCCGAAGCCTATGTTCGCTAAATTTTGTGACGTAATCTTACCCCCAAATTTTTTGTTTACAATGGTACTGTAAGCTTTTTTTGCGGTTTTGGTGATATTTTTGCTTTTGTCATTTTGTCACTTTAAAAAAAAGTTTTTTTTTAATATTTTACACACCGTAGTTCAAAAACTGAGACGTTTAGGACATATGTTTATATACAGTTTTTTTCTTATTTTCTGTTGTAGAATTTCCCCGTGAAATTTGTCGGTTGAGCTACTGGACACCATGTATGTATGTAGGTAATTTGATTGAAATTGATGAAAACTTTAATGTCTATTGGTGCCTAAACGGTGAGGTTTATCGACTTTAATAAAGAGTACCTTATTTTTTAAGTTTTTGATTGTCTTTAAAATGGCGCTTCCAGCTTTGCGATATCTGTCAAAACAAAAAGTTATGTAAATAAATTTTAAGTTTTAGGTAAAGTGCCTTCTGGCGGTATTTAAAAAAGTACTTTTGTCTTAAAATTTTAGAATCTGCAAAGCTCGATTTGTGTGTCAAATATCAACTGGATTAGTTAAAAAATAAATGCAATATGGCAAAAAAACAAAACAAAAATTGAACTTTGACGGCTTGTAACTCGAAAACAAATGACATTTTGAAAAAAATTATATGAAGCTCTACCCTTATTTTGTCAAGTATAATCATCCCCTTAAGTTTCGTGATCGATTTTTAAATCACCCTGTATATGTTTATATCCTGTTCATTAAAAATTGAAAAAAACACCTTAACAAAAAATGTATGTCATTGGTTTAAAAAGTCAATAACCTTAGTTACCTCAATAAAAATGTATTTTATTGGTTTGAAACCACAGTAACCGGAGGTACGTTCAATTCATTACAAATTTATAATGGCCAAAATATAGCTTTTTACTATTTATAGTTAAATTAAGTAGTTATTAGTGGTGCAGTTACAGAGAGTTTTAAACCAGTTAACAGAGTCACTGACCCATAAATATCTTTTTACTTACGTATAAATCGCTAATAAGGGTAGACAGTATTTTTTTTTTTTTGTTTTTTTAAGTTATTTTATTTTATGCAATTATCGGTTTATTTTGTCAGACAAAAATATTATGGCAAAAGGTTGACGTCACAAACATAACCAAACTTTTGGACAAATATAAAAATTAAGCGCTACTTATTAAAAAGTTTATCTCCTTGACCTCGTTTGACACTTGCCGAGACTGGCAGGACAGGCCGGCAATTGTTGTAATCCTTTTATGCTTTAGAACCGCCCAGAACAACACCGTAAATGTTCCTTTTATGGTGGAGTTGTTCTGCAGAACCGTTCCATTACCTCTCCCCTTGCCTCTCATGCACCATCATCGAAGGAGGTGCACGAAATGTTCTGACACTAATGACATATGCCAAAAGGCAAATAGTAAAAATACTTGGTTATATTTGAAAAATATCTATAATAATTTGCTGTGGTTAATTAATTAACCCGAAAAAAATTAATATAAACCACGGATGACTAAAACAAAAACCAAACAAAGAACAACAAATCTGTCAAATCTTATAAATGTCATGTCAACGAGCAAATCCCTCTGTTTTTTGGTGTTCCTTTTAAAACTGTTTTGTTTGGTTCTGAAGAACGGTTCTACAAGTTAAAAGGAATACACCAAATACTTCTATCTGAAAAACAAAGTTTCGCGTTCGACATCCATAGAATATCGCATAAAAACGAATTTTAAGCGACATTATGTTGATCACGCATTTGACACTGTGAAGTGAAATTGGAAAATCGACCTCAGACTAAAAAAATATATAGAGCCTTATGAGAGCTTGCTGGCTATCCGGTTTCTTAACGGGCAAAGATCTCATAAGACTCCATTTAAATTTTTACAGTACGTCCGGTATCGGATACATAGTTCCGGAAAATGTAAAAGGAGGCTTAATTCAGTTAAGGTCGTTTTCGGCTATTATAAGCCGAAAGTAATGGACTTCAGCTAAATACATAAAAACAATGCACATTTATGTGATATACTTTACCTTACCTAGCATTTGGATTTATTTGGATATTCTAATAAATAAAAAAAGTTTTAGGGGTGAGCCACCGGCTAGGGACACATGGTATGTATATTTACGTTTACTGGTAAGTCTGCTATAATTTTTTAGATAAAATAAAAGTTTTAAAAATGACAAAGCAATGCACATTGATATGATATACGTACCCAGCATTTAATTTTTTTGGATATTTAATTAAATAAAAAAGTTATAGGGGGTAAACCACCGGCTAGGAACACCTGGTATGTATATGTTTGGTTTCAATGTTAACTCTTCGAGAATATTTTGAATAAAATAAAAGATGAATCAATGCACATATGTGTGCTATGTGCTATACGGAGCTGGTAAACGGGGCGCAAGGCCTTCACTAAAGTTTTATTGAACAGGTAAATGGGGCGCAGAGATCTTGGGGTCAATAAAATCGTAAAGGTAAACAGGGCGCAAATGTTTTCTTTAAAGTAAAGGTATCGAAATAAAATGTTGGTCTATATTTAAAAATTTTATTAATTACGAAACATTTATTGCATCAAAAAATATTTACATTCTTTTGTTTACTGTCTTTGGAAAATGTAAAATTTTTGTAGGCTATTAAATCTTTTCCACTCACACTTTCAATTACTGATACAGACATTTTCTCACTATTAAAATCTTGAGCGGAAATCTTTTCGCACATCTATTTACTATTACAATGAGAACTGAACTGATTAAGTGGTATACAAATTATTAGTGTCAATTATAGGAATTCTTACCCGCCCTGACCCACACCCCCTCTCGGGAAGGGCTAGCGCCCCATTTACCTATGATATAAACGTAACCTTACAGGCGTGCAGGTAAAAGAGAATTATTTTCGCGCCCCGTTTACCTTCATCCGTGCTATACGTACCTAGCCCTTGAATTTATTGGGATATAAAAAAGGGGTGATCCACCGGCCACCGGCTAGGGACCTCTGGTATGTATATCTACGTTTCACTGATAAGTCTGTCACGATTTTTAAGATAAAATTAATTAAAGTAAAAACGCAAGATAAAACAATGCACATTTATATAATATTCCTACCTATAGCATTTGAATTTATTTGTATATCTAAATAAATTTTAAAAAATATATAGGGGTGCACCTGCTCGGGATACCTGTAGTCTACGTTTTACTGGTGGGTCTGCCACAATTTTTAAGATAAAAAGAGGCCTTACGGTTAAGGGTCTCGCAGTTAAAAGAAATAAATGTGAGGGCAACTAAATCTAAAAGGTATACCCCAAAGTCGTAATATATTTTTATCTTACGAATTTTCGCTAAATAAACAATTAATAAATATTTAAAAATGCACACAGTCCTTATTAATATTATTTGATAGGTTTTTAAAGCACCCTGTATAGATTAAAAAAATGAGTAACATGCAAGTACAATAAAACGAATGGAAAATTTTTATCTAAGTTGCCGGATGGGAAGGTTGCTACGATGATTAACAAATTTTAACAGCCAAGTTGCGAAAAAATACCTGGTGTGTTATTTATAGTCAGCACATTTATACAGTGTCCCAGTTTTCAATACAATAGAACTAATTAACTTAACTTTACCATATTTCGTTTTTTTAAATACATAACATATTAAAGTAACTCTTTTCTCTTGACTATCGGTTTTTTAACAATATCGCGTATGGTAGGCTTTGGTATTTTCGTAAACCTGCACGTTTCTTCCAAAGCTGCTTGTATGGAAACATCGTTTCTTAAACTTGAATATACATTCTTTACAATTTCTTTAGCATCAACAGAAAGATGCTTTCTCTTGCTGCTTGCTGCTCGTTGTCGCTTGCTTCATCGTCAGATTCACTCCACGTTCGCCGTATTTTGGGAAATACTAAGCCATTTACTGTTCTAAGGGCATATACCAAACTCCTTTTAAAACATTCAGGTAGGTATAGGTAATTAATGTATATTGGGTTTACCTTTATTTTTATTACAATTGATTTTTGCCTACCGAAATTTATTTTTAAGGTAACTACCTACCTGTACCTTTATCAAATTACACAAAAGGTCAAGTAGTTTTCATTATACCTTTACTTAATTAGGTAGGTAACCATATTATTCATATTATTTCCTTAAAAATTCAAATTGTAATAAAAGTTACCTAGTACCCAAAATTATGTTTAGAAATACTAACTACATACCTGTTTGCATATTTTTACATATTTTTAGACAATTTATATCTATCTATAAATATTTCAATTGCTTCTCGATGTAAAAGTAAAAGTCCACTCCGGCCCTGCCTGCAGCTGGACGGAGTCTGCCGGTAGGAAGATTTATTGGAGGCAATATAATCGAAGTCCTTAAGTCAGAACGGTAAAAGTATGAATTTACTTTACTGCAACATTGTACGAGGCTTTAAGCATACTCAGGGTAGCCTAATTGTCCATGAAAGTCCGATATTTCCGTTGTTTAACGAGATATGACAAAAAGGTTTATACAAAAGTTGTAGGGTTTTTAAACGTGCATGTCCCAAAATTATTTTAATGTATACAGATTGTCTTAAATTATGGCTACGAAGTTAGTTTTTTTCTAATTTTAACCCTTATTTTTATTCACAGAATCGGATTTAGCATAAAATTTAGCATATATTACATGATTATTTTATTTTGAAACTTGTGGCAATGTTTCCACGCTATTATAATTTACTAAAACTTTCGTGAAAAACATGTTACTCGAAAATTAAGTAAAAGCGGATAAAAATTAGTTAATAATAATACTATATTTTTAACACATTAACGGTCGTATTCACTCAAGCTTCTGATAAATATTTATCAGACTGATAGCCTAACTAAAAGCGGGCTATCAGTCTGATAAACATTTGTCAGAGCTTGGTGAATACGGCCGTAAGTGACCACAAAATAAATTCCCATAAGGAAAATTTAACACCCTGTATATTAGGCAATTTTTTGATTTAAGGAATAAAAATAGGGTAAGTTTCTTTAGCGATTCCTATACCAAATATGTAAGTTTTTAGATGTTTAAGGTTTAAAAAATCATGACAAGTAGATATTGTTTTCGTAAAGAAGAACTTTGGTATTTTAAATGGAACACCCAGTATATTTGTCAATATTCCTAAACTGTTATCTTTTTTTTTTGTAATGTAATATAAGCTATGGATATTTTTAAAAATAAAGCATAAAAAATTACTGCATGGAAATTAAGAATTTAAAATTTGGTACATCGAACGATACAAAAAATGCGGCAACAAAGGAATAGGGCAATTTTTGCAGGTTGATAAATGGGTTATTTTTGAAAATAACCATAGCTTATGTTACATTTTTTAAAAGGAAAAAAATTATACAATTTAAAGAATAATAACAAACATACAGGGTGTTCCATTTAAAATACCAAAGTTCTTCTTAATCAAAAAATACTTGTCATTATTTTTTCAAAGACCTTAAATATCTAAACACGCTTACATCTTTGGTAAAGAAATCGCTTAATAAACTTACCCTATTTTTATTCCTTAAATCTAAAAATGGCCTAATATACAGGATTTTCTTTTAAAAAATGAGATTTAGCATTTCAAATATTGAGATATTGGCCATGCTATAAGAAATACCCTGTATATTATCTAGTGAACTTTCTTCTATTTATTATATTATTATGATCCTTAATGTTCTAAAACACCTAGCTAAGTAATATGAATAACTAATGTATTACCGTTTTTACCTAATTTTCGGGTAACACGTTTTTTACGAAAGATTCAGTAAATTATAAACAGCGTGGCAACATCGCCACAAGTGTTAAAATAAAATAACGCGATATATGGTAAATTTGTTTCTCTAAATAAAAATAGGGGTTAAAAATTAAAAAAACTTATTTCTTAGCAATACCTTGTTTTTGGGACATTCCGTATACATCAAAATATTTTTGGAACATGCACGTTTAAAAACCCAACAACTTTTATATAAAAGTTTTTGTCTTACCTCGTTAAACAACAGAAATATTGGATTTTCTTAGACAATTGGGGCACCCTGTATAAGGACACATAAAAAGATAAAGCAAATCCAGTATATACCTAACTACAGGGTTGCTCGAATCAGAAATGCAGAAAAAATTAATGCTTTAGGAGAGATTTTGTCGCCAACGACCTTATTTAACATTTTTGTACAAAAATGGCACGTTCATACAAAAAGGTTTGCCATCACTGTTATAGATGCTAGCAAAGAACATTATTCTAGTAAGGAATATAAATAAACCACAGTAGACACGCAAATAGAATGTTCATATTTTTGATCTAAAAAGTAGGATATTGGACCAATATACACCAAATGCTACTGGGGGCATTCCATATTGACTGGTGGGAAATTATAAGCTATAATATTGTGTTTGAAACTTATACTATAAAAAAATGTATCTTATAATAAAAATATTTCCTAATTAACAACATTCCCTTGTAAAAACCTCGTAAACTTTCTACGTTTTTCGAAATTATCACCTGACTGAGAGTGACTGGTGGGACATCGAAAAATTCTTCTCTCTCACCGCGGCATGCTTAAAGTTAAATTTCACTTCGGCCACTGAAATTTTAAAAATATTTCTTTCTCAATATAAAATTATTTATCCTGTGTATATATATATTTATTATTAGAAAGAATTAGACTCATTACCTCTGTAGAAGCAATTTTTATTATTTTTTTTGTGACTGGTGGGACAAGCACAAAATGTGTATATGAAGTTGTTTATTAAGAAAACTTTTATATTATTTTAACCTAAGAAACATTATTATTTATGTACTTAACTATTAAATATTTTAACATTTTTTTGCCACTTTTCTACAGTGGTAGGAAAGTGCCAGGGAGTAATCTGAACTGAACCCCCTAGCAGGGGTAAGACTCACCCCAAAAATCTTTAAAAAAGAGGGTTCGAGCTATACCTTATTTTAAGGGTCTCTGGACCAGGATTAGAATTGTTAAGTTTAAAGTATCTTCTATTATTTTTGTTAATATAATAGCTTTTTAAAAATTTTAGTCATTTTCCCATTTCGCTTGGAATGCCCCACTGACCTAAATAAGAGGGACACTTTAGTAGAAGAAATTTTTAATTCTAAAATTTGCGAAAATAATTGGTCAGCTCTTTATTTGTATTTTTTCCGTGAATTTGATCAAAATTAATCGACAAATTCCAAATTTTATCATATTATCTATATTTCTTTAAGAACTCTAGTTTCTTGATTTTTTTACTCTTTCTCCTTTTACTCTCCTTTTTTTGATGCAAGACTTTTAGATGCCTCTAATAATAAGAAAAACTATCACATTAAAGGAGTCATGATTAGTTCTAATTAGTAAAATCTTTTATTTTTAATTTGCTTTATCAAGGAATTAAAAAAATATATTTAACTAAACCGAACTAACCATGACCCCCAATGTGACAGTTTTGCATGACTGTCGGCCAAAGAATTTCATTACACGTCTCTGTCCTCTGTGCTTTTTAGTGTAGTCCACTAACTAGAATTGTGTACGGGACTGACTAGAGTACTATTTTAAGAATAAAGTCTGAGCAGAATATTAGTAAAGATGACTTCTTCTAACAAATTAAGTTATACAGTATATGAATTTTTTAAAACTTTTAGTTCTGCGTGATGAAAAGCGTGTTTTTTTATTTTTATTTTTTTAAATATAATTATTAACTTTTTTAAAAAATTACCTAACACTTAAGAATAAGCATCTTGTTCTGATACACCCTGTAAAATAAAATATTCATTTGTTTGCGAGATCTAAACAAAACTGATGGAAAATTTCACATGATGACTATCAGGTAAGTATAATGATATTGTAACATGTGATACTTTGTTACCTATAATTTTTTAGTCACCCATCAGTCACTTTTCCATTAATCGTTAATTACAACTGCTGTGGAATTTTTGCCCATCAAACGCTACATGTTGAATTTCACGTTTTTAATTAGAAAGAAATAATGGAAAGA